>JANRGW010006627.1:0-125039 GCA_024733675.1 Psilopsiagon aymara | reverse complement strand
AAAAACACAGTGCTGCACCAGCTACCGAGAAGGAGAAAAATGACTGCTACTGCTGAACCCAGGACAAAGGGTCATGTACTCCCTGATCTGAAACACCAGTTGCTGGAAACACATTTGCATGTGGACTCCAGGGCTGACAACATGAGGCTGTATCATTGACATGTCTCACATCCCTAAGCTGAACTATGTTGTTACTCTGGAAGAAGTAAGCATTGCTCTAACTACTACTAAGTAATAAAAATATAATATTGAATTGCAACTATACAGAATCTGCTTTTAGTACAGAAAAGGTAGCCAAACAAGGACAAACTAGAAACACTTAGCTTATGGCTCCCCTCGTTCATCTTGTCTATCTCTTGTTAAGTGTACCATGAAATGAAAATATCCTGCAGAATTCTTTCTAGGGCTTTGGGATGGGAACTTGTGTGACTGTGACAGAGCCTCTACACACTGAAGCTGGTACATTATTTTTTTAAGTCTACATGAAGTAAGATTTCAAGATGATCAACATAGAGACAGGAAAGGAGGAAAGCACACTGCTGTTAGCCCTCATTAGTTTATTCAACAAACTCTTCTACTGAACTACAGATAGTAAGCAGAAAACTCCCCAGATTCCCTTTCTTACCTCTGCTTCTTTTGCTTTGGGGCTTTCAACTGGAGACAGAGGAAGAACAGTATCACTAGGTGACTGGACAGGGATGGATGGCTTGCATGGATCTAGGGAAAGCAAAAATATTTCCAAACACACACGAGACCGCTAATATTATTTTTTTTAGTGTTACACACAGCAGACAGTGCCACATTTCTCAGCTCTTTACAAACTCTAGATTGGACATCTGGAACGTAGACAAAAAATATTAAACATCAAAAATGGCACAAACTTTTGAACATAAAAACTTCAATTGGGAAGAGCAGTTGGATGCTTTCTCACACTTTAGGAACCTGCAGTTAATGGATTCAGAACATTCTTCTCAAAAGGTAAGCACATGTCTTGCCACTGAGAGTAGTGAGAGTGGTGCAAATCCAAGAGACTGTGTTCTCTATTATCTAACAAATGTATAGACTACTTGAAGTGCAACTAGAATCATTCAAACACTGATGGGAAAGCTATTACCTTCTGTCACACTGTAAGAAGCACCTTCTGCTTCTTCCTCATCTTCATCTTCAGAGACTTTTAGTTCTGGCTCTTCTGTGCCACCTCGATGTAAGCGAAACTCTGCTTCTGCATCAGATGGGATGTCATCTAATCATGGGTGGAAAAAAGGAGGAAAAAACAACAAGAAATAATGGATACAAGTCCATCAGGACCTCTCTTTATTATCTAAAAGTCTTTCATAATCCTTTCCTCCTGTTCACATGGTGCTAATCACTTTCAGAACCTTTATCAATCCCTTTTTTGTGTGCTAATTGGAGTCATTTGAGCAGTAAATGATAGACTATTAGTATAAATAACTAAATTAGTAATTGAAGTCATACATTAATGGTTTTCTGGAAAATTTTCCATGTTTCCTGGCATATGCAGATCATTTTACACTAGCAAGGGAAGACTTTCTGTATAACATTATGGGCTTTTCACAAATTTACTTTTGTTTCTGTTATTCAGCAGGATTAGTACTGAATATGGATACAAAGCAAGCCTTCTAGTTAGCAGATGGTAAGAGAACACAACAAATTTGTTCTAAACCCCACAGCACTGTTTCTTTTTGTCCTTCACTCCTGGCTCCCTCTTGACTATTTGAAACCACCCCCCTACATCATGGAAAATAAGATCAGATTTGAAAAAAGATCATACAAAGTATGATCACAAATACCCTCATACAAAGTATTTTCTGCCAATATAATTCTGTTCACACAACAGGTTTAAACGATGCACAGTGGCACCCTACCGTCATCCAGCTCTGCACCCGTGTCTCCCTCTTCACCTGCCTGCCCTTCTGTGTCTGCAGGCTCTGTGCCCAGCTCATCCTCCACATCATTATCCTCACATGGAGCTAGAATATATTCAAATATTGAGGAAAAAAGGAGAAAAAAAAGACACTATACAGTGAAACGGTTCTACATTGAACTGTACCAACAGTTTACAGTGGAGATATTCATTAACTGCTGCCAAAACAATCCTGAAATGTGTCACCTGGGAAGACATCTGTGGTGAAATGATACTTCCAGACTCCAACAAATCAAGGAATGCTCTTCCCTGAGGAGCCTCCAAGGCATTTGCACTTAAAGAAGCCAGAGCTTTTCTGAGCAGCAAGCCTTGTGCAAAATTAAACAAGAAGGAGACTGGGAGGACCTCAAACCAGAATGAAGTTTACTGTTCTTCCAGGAAGATTATTATTTTCTTTACCACAGCAGAACAGTCACCATCACTTTATAGCGTATGTGTATTGGGTGAAAACTGGAACCACACAATGTACAACTGTTCATCTTAAAACTGAAATAGGTTTTGAGGGTGTAAGTCAAAGATAGAGTCTACCTCTGTGATAATTCAATATTACGTTTGGAAACTGTTTAACTCTGTGCAGGGTCTGAGGCATTTGTTATGCTGTACAAGTAAGTAGGATGTAAGTTGAGATATTTAAAATGAATAAAAAGATATATTCAAAACTTTCAGTTACAGATCAGAATTTCATTTGCTGAGTCAACATAAAAGTTTCTTGAGTTTATAACTCTGAAAAGGGCATCTGACATTACTACTCGTGACAGGATTCAATCACAAGAGGAGAGTGAAGACTGTGGGGTCTGAAATTCATTATTAAATGATACTTTTTAAACCCCATAAACCTTATGGCACCTTGTCCCATCTCGTGCTACGGATGATTTTGCTTAACTTTTTTTGTGAAGCATTTTCATAAAACTATTTCAACATACAAAAAAGTGAGCACCTCCAGGGGCTGGGGTTTTTTGGCATAGTAGAGTCAGTCAATGACATTTTTAGATTGCGCAGTGAGTTAGCATCAGTTTGTGTTCAACAACATGCAGACATTTAACTCTGTTGTATATCCTATTGCAAATGCATACACAGCACGTATTATTAGGCAACCATGTTTGCTAATTATGCACATAGGATATGGTCCTGTAACAACAATAACAGATAGATTTATAATCTTCTTTGTTGCACCTATGTGAGTAAACTAAGTGGTGCAAATCTCTAGACCTGAATGCATACAGTGTCATGCTATCTTCTTTAGGAGGACTCCTGGCATGGCTCCCGGCAGTTAGTTCCCATGGTAGGATGAGAGGCTGTTTCCAACAGGCAGTCCAGATGCAGCCTCCTGATTCTATAGCTGTATGGGAGCAATTCATGCTGCACCAGCTTTCTCCTGCATCACAGAATAGGCCCTGATCCTTTTGTTTATTAGCAAAAATGTGAAATGGTTGGGACCATTTATATGCTTAGTATTGCTAATTAAGGGAATCCTGAAAACAAACCAACCCTCCCTAAAACTGAGGTCTTCCAGCCTCTTCTGTAATACAGGTTTCTGCTTATTTCAAAACACAGCCTTCAGTGGCTGGTTTGTCTTCTTCCTTCAACCAGAGAATTTATCTTTTCCATGCTTTTCCCCTTGCAGTACTAAGATAGATAAACATATGGGCTAATTTATTTTGTCAACTACTATGAAAAGGCAGTTACTCTTATGTGTGATAAAGCACTGGCCTATTCCCTTACATACGAGGTTTAAAAAAATCCAGAATGTTATGGATGTGGAGCATAGGAGACTGAATCATATGGCAAAGGCTGGACTGCCCAGAAGGGCATTTACATATCTACTGAACAAAACCAGTGCCCCCGTCTGACTGTTGCTTAGATATACAGTAGCTTATGTTATTTTGGACAGAATAATGTCATGGGATGGTCTTATGGTAGCAGCAAATATGAGTACTTGCAAAAATATAACTCTGATGTTAGGAATATCTGACACCACTATGTGTATGTGTGTTCTCGGATTCAGAAACCATGAACTGACATGACACATACAAGGAATGTTGGAAGGAGGGCAGAAGGTCAGTTCTTGAATAGGTTGGCACACAAAACTTCACAGATGATTACAGAGGCATAGATAAATAACAACTTGGTGAGAGGGTGGATCCCACTGAGGGACATGGAGAGTTTGCAGGTGGCTTGTTATACTATACATATACTGCGCATATACGTATATGCAGTGAGGAAAAGGAGCAAGAGGCCAAAAGCTGTCACACCATAACTCAGAAGCTACACACTATGGCAGCCAGAAACTCGGATCAGCACTTGGTTCATATCAGCTAGCAGCTTTGAGCAGACTGCATCATGTGCAGACATCTTGTAAACCCTGCTGCCTTTGCAAAGCAGCAGCAGAAGCAAAGGTCTATAGGCAAGCTAGCTATTCTGATGTACCAAAGCAACTCAGCTGTAGATCAACTACCCAGCCACAACCTACTGCTGTTCCACTGGTTTTAACACCTTCACCACTTCACACAAATTTACATCCTTACTCTAATCCCAGAACCTTCGTGCTCACTGGTTTTGTAATAGAGCTTAGAGGACCACATGAAAAAGGCAGCTGAGCTCTACCATCCTCCAACTTTCCTGAGGCTTTCCTAAATAATGTGAACCCCAAGTCAAAGGAGACACAACAGCCACCCCAAAGATCCCAGTTTCAACCTTATTCTTCTTTTTTGTTTACTTCACCAGGTAACTACAGTTTGCAGTGGCTAGAGAACAGCAGTTGCTTTAATTGTTCTCTGTCAATCATTCAACTGCAAGAAAGCCCCATATTCTTTTAGTCAAGGAGCTAGAGAAAGAATAAATGGTCCAGTTTCCAGTTTAAGAAGCAAACCCAAGCACTCAACTAGATACTTCCTTCTACATTATTACTCCCAAGTTAACCTCATTGTCTGGCCTGCCTTCAGGTGGGTTACATGGTTGAGTTCATGCAAGAATGGACTATCTGAGCAAGGCATGCATGCACACTCCCCCTTCCTCCCTCCCTCCCTGTCCAGTCATGCAGTAGCGACAGGGCCATAAGTTCCAGGGTTAAAGTATCAGCTCAGCTGCTGAAGGCATGGAGAAGAGACGGGCAGGGTTATTGTGCATTGGAATACATAGAACATCACCAAACTACCTCCAGGGACCGTCTCCAGCCACGCCTGTACCGCCTCATGGCGTACGGAGGGAAGGTCGGATGCTGAATTTAAAAAACAATAAATTGTAAGAAATCAAAATGAGACCATCAGTGTCTATAACAGAAGAGTGACAGAGGGAAACTTTCCAGTAGCAAACACAGGAATAAAACCTATGAGATGTTAAAACAACAGATTCCAGGCTTGGGAATTAAATGAAGGGAACACAGAGACCTACTCTTTTTCTAGGAGCTGTAATGTTAGAAGAAGTAGAGACGGCAAAGTGAGACAGGCTGCTGCACTGCTGTACTCCACTTGAAACTCTGCAGAGGAGGGAAACTAAGAGATGAAAGAGCTGAGCAACAAGAGAGGGGCAGTCCTAACAGGCATCCCAGAACCTCTGCTCCCAGGTGCGAATGCCAGCAGGCAAAGAAGAGCACCCAAAGCAGAATGAGAGTATCATCACGCTATCCCAGGCTTTCACAACAAATCCCACCGCCACTGCTGCAGAAGGTCTCTCCAAACATCTTGTATCACAAAACACAGCTCACCCAGGAACAAATTTGTCTATTAAATTCAGGCTGAAAACTTTCAACATATCCACAAGTACATGGATACGGGGCATAAAGTGACAGCACTTTGAAAAACTAAACTGCTGCTACACCTGCATATACCTGTACTGTTGTTTGACAGAGCAATTGAAGCAGCTAATCGATCAATCAGGACTGTCTTAGTTTGCCCCAGTTTTAGGGGAAGGCAAGGAAATACTGCCTTCCCTTCCAAAAGAAGTTGGAAAGACCACAGAATCTATTTTGGAAGGATTGTATTTTCCTGGCTGCTGCACCAATACACTACAGAAAAGTAGTAATTAGAAAATACAAGTGGAGAGAAAAGATTAGACACTAGTGATATAGACCCTCAAGCGAAAGCTACAGTAACCTTAATTGTAGCAAGCTAAAGAAACACGAAGCAACTACTCTAGAACACTGAACCTTACAGACAGTTGACCTTCGCCTATTTTGTGGCTGTAGTGGGAAGGAAACGTCCATCTCATACGTAGCAGATTTCACACCAGAAAATCCCAGTGCACTCTACAAACTGCAGTTATAAGCACAGACAAACTGATCTGTAACAAGTTGGATCAGGGTTAAAAGATCAAGCCAAACATCTAGAACTACGAGGAAAAGATAATTATCTGGAACAGAATATGACCAGGCAACATGAGGTAAAGTCCTAGGCTTTTTTAATAGAGATTAGTCATTTAACTTAATTTCATGCTTCCCACAGCAGACTTACTGCCTCTGCAATTCTGGCACAATGGTTACAGACTGAGAGAAGACCACTATTCACCAACTGCATGGTTAAGTCTAGGCTTCTGCACAGGTAAAGCACCTATGACAATGTCTTGGCTTAACCCCAGAAGGCAACTAAGGACACATGCTTACCTTAAGACACATTGTAATACAGACTAGAATAAGTTCAGCAGGGACTGCTGGAAGATGCTTGGAAGGGAGCTAGACTATTGGCATTTTCCCCTTCCAAAGTTTACCTTTAAGTAACTAGCAACTCAAAAGGGTCACACCTCACTTCAGAAAACAGATATACCATCATATCTTAAACACAGGGAGTCAAAACCACCACTGATCACATTTGCAAGCTCTTTGAATCCCATCATTCCCTGCTGATAACAGATACAGTTACACTTTGAAAAGCAGAAGCAGAGAACTATGCTCAATAGAGAACCTGATCCTGTTCAGTCTTTGCTGTAGTAGCCACACAACATAGTCCTTCAGCTTGCCCTATGAAGCCCTCACTGTCACAAAACCCACAGCTATCCCTAAAGCCAATAACTGAGGGCTAATTGCCAGCACTCTCAAGTAATGTGTTTAGTGATGGAAAGTGCTATGGAGTCAAAATTGGCAGACAATGGGTCAGAAGAAGTCACACCACCAAGGAGCTGAGAAAGCAGTCACTTCAAGCAGACACAGACCTGAAAAGCAAAATGTTTAACCAAGTGTAATTTCAGTGTAATTTGGAAGTAGTTCCTTTCAACCACTGCTGCCCCTGCTGAAGTACACTGCTCTTGAAAGGCACAGAAGCAACAGAGTTAAATAGCTGCAACCCCGATCCAGGAACCGGCAGTGTGGGGCTTGGGGGAGATTACCTCTGGAGGTGGAGGACTTTGAGGTTGGGACCATTTTTTCCTCCTCCTCTTTTTCACGGATGTGTGTCCAGTGCACATCTGCCAGGATCTCCAGAGGATCAACCGGATTTACAATCTGCTCCAGTCTAAGGTTTCCAGCTAGCATGAGAAGGGCATGGCATACCAGGTTGTAGGGAGGGTGCGTGAAGGACAGGAAGGAAAAGGAGGGAGAACGGTGGAAAGGAAAGGTAACACATCAGAGGAAAGGAAATAAGAAAAGAAGAAGAGAAAATATTACTGGCTAAGATCAGTTTGCAAGACAGACAGAAAAAAAGCTCAGTACCATCTGCGCACACATACACCAATACAGCGCTCCGCATACTTCCCAAAGCTGAATAATGCCATTCCAAAGGCAGAGATGCTATTAAAACCATCATTGTAGATCCTCTCTACTGCAAGCAGCTTCGCTGAAATTAAAGACATTCTCCGGGTGTCCAACAGTATGTGGTATGTAAATACCAATTTATCAAATTTCCAGCTCCTTCAGCCTGTTCATTATGATTATTGCCAAAACCATCTTGCTGTTAAAAGAGACAATCTGCATTGTAGTTTGAAGCACCAAAATGAAAGGTCTCTCATCCCCTACTATAAAGTTAAGCACTCCTTTGTATGCTGGGTATGTATCCCTTTGTGAATTCAACTACATGATGGATCTCAGAGTTTCACTTGTGTGTGTATATGCATATACAGACAAGGGCATACACTTACTTTAGCAATTAAACCACTTTGTTTATTCCTGCCCTTTTGTACTGACTTGTTCAGTGTAAATTTCTTTTCTGAAAAGTAACAGCATTTTCATTAGGACTGAGCAGCACCCTCCCCCCCCAGAAGAGAACTCTTGTTACACAGATTAATTTGTCTAAAAGAAATTGCATTACTCCTCAATTATGTGCGTACACAAAGCTCAGCTACCTATGGTGTGTCAAAAGGATAATGGGCACCTAAAGCAATCGATAAGCAACTGGTTCAACTGCTCAGAATGCCCTCATTCTACAGGGAACAGGTGTTCAACACCTGTAGGAGTGGTCTTCAAAAGCAAATGACTTATCCTGAAAGGAAAATACCCACTTACTTTATAAAGTAGGAAGTCAATTTTCACAACAGCTGGATTACCACTGAGTAGGGCAAAACCCTGTTTCAGCAGTTAAGAACCTCCATAGCAGTTAGATTTTCAGATGGTGCACCAGTTTTGAAGGAAACAGAACCATCAGCAGCATTTAGAGGTCACACTCATTTCCTGCTGTCTCGTTTTAACAAAGTTCCTCTCTCCCAGCCATGTTTTCCCCAGACATGACATGGTATTTGGGACTTCCATTTCAGGAATAACTATGTGTGAGATTTGGCATTAAAACTGCAGAAGAAACAGGCAGAAGGAACTGCAGGAAGCACAGAATTACCAGCTGGTTAATCAAGGGAAAAAGGGACCAGACGCACAAACTCAAATGCAGAACGGGATCCACAATTTAGCCAAGTATTTCGCAATTTTGTGTCTCTGTTACCTCATCAGAGAGTTTTCTTATCAATTAGCACAACCACATGGTCCACCAGAGCTACTGGACATCCTGCAGGAACAGGAACCTGGGCTTTTCTCACTCTGTACCAAAGCACTCGCATGCAGGCCCCAAGATGAGTAGAGTTAGCATTTGCATCACCACACAAAAGTCTGTGTTAAAAGGTTTAGATTTGCTAGCAACAGCTGAGAAGTATATAGTCCTCAGCAAGGCTTCAAAAGAGCAGGTCCCACATGATCTGCATGTTTTAAAACTGATTTCTCTGGGATTTAGACCAGCGTAACATACACACCTTCAGTTACTCCACAAGTCTCTGGACAGAGGCCTGAGGCTGTCCTGATGAGGGATATGGGTCCTTCTCACCTTTTCCAGTAAATAAATAGCAGCAGAGGCAGCCAGGAAGGACTGCTGCTTGGCTAACAGGAAAATCTCTTTCCTTGAGATCTAAATGCTTGAGAATTTCAAATGACACCTGGCATGGCCTTAACTCTCAAGGATTCCTGCGAAGCTCTGCAGGAAGATGGACATTAATTGCACTCATATTGAAAGGTAGCTTTCCCCTAAAGGGAACTTCAGTTATGCTCTTTAGCCATCTTACTGATACTTCTCATTCTTACCACCAGAAAAGTTAAAGAGATAAAAATTGTAAACCCTCTTCCTCTTTTTTTTTTTTTTAATTAAAAAAGTATTAATTAAAAAAAAAAAGGTCAGAAGCTAAGCTCCACTTGTTACAACCGTAAACTGCAAAACATGCAGTCCGAGAACTGCATAAGCCCTCTTACCTTCAGGAAGGCACTTGGGGTTTCTGCTCATGCAGTCTGGTTCTAATGAACCACATTGAGGGAATAAGGGATTAACAAACTATTAGGACCAAGTGCTTCAAAATAAACAACCATGAAAAATGAAGCCAAGAGAACACATCGTGGAAATTAATACAACCAGTTAGACTGGAATGTCAAGTTCATTTTGTGCCCATTACACGACTGCTTGAAAAATCTTGAGGGATCATCACAGCTTGATCAGCTTTCCTACCAGACTCTCCCCACAGACACACATTCAACAAAGGACAACAACAAAAAAAGCAAGTTTGCTGACAAAGGCAATACAAAGGCAGCGCTTCTGATGTGTCCATGTGTCTGACTTATTGCATGGGTGCAATCAGCCTGTGTGTATGGAACAAATCTGAAACTCCCGAAGATGTGGGGGTCACTGTTCATGTACATTACAGTAGCAGAACGTCCAGGCTTTCTAGATATCCTGAGGCACCTGGTAGCTTTATCTTTTTCCTAAAACCAGTGGCAGTGTCAGACCTGATATATGGCACTTCGTCCAGGAGATGAAGACGACAACAGCTACTGAACCAGTTTTTAGGGAGCTGGTAAAGCAAATAAATAAACCACAAACTCCTCATGTGGGACCTGCTCTTTAAAACATTTCCCCCTCCTCTGGGGAAATGGAAGTGGAGATGGTATATGGGTACCTTTAAATGTACCCGTATCCTCTTCATCTGAAAGACGTTGAAGCCAGAGGCCTTGCTGCAGCTCGCTCTCCCAAGGGCAATACTCCCCCTCTACAGCAGAGGGAACCACACATCCATATATAACACCAGACACGCACGTATACACACAAGCGATGGAGAGAGAAAGAGAGAAAGGACAGAATCAGAAAGAGACAGTCTGGAAACCCAGCAGCTTCCCATATTCCCTCTGTATTCAATGTGTCTGACCAGAAAACTGCTTGAATGAAACAATGTCCAAGAACACCATGGTTTAGCAAGCTAAACACACAACATGCACGTTACCATACTTAAAAAGCAGTCTTCACTTCCACAGACTTCAGTTATGGAGATACAGCTCCTATGTTGAGAAAGTAGCCAAGCAGCCTGCTGAGCTCATCAGCAAAACTGCTGCTAAGACAGAAAAACTGGACCTCTGCTTGCATTAGGCAGCCAAAGACCTTTACAAAGAAGCTCTTTGGAGTCTACTAGTCTTGACAAAAAGGAAACGTGAATACAAAGACAAGATCAGCCAGAAATCTGGCACGGTGATGAAACACTGGAACATGTCTACTCTTAGCACAAACTTTGCATTTTGATGACTGAGACAAACACAGGGGAAGGAGTCTTTCCCTAAGATTTTTCCACAGAAACCCCTCTCAGATAAAATAGGAACCACATGAATTCCCTGATTTTCAAGACCATCTTGGTTAACTAAGAAGAGCTACAAGCAGCTTCTTCTGGGATGCCCTGATGACAGTTACAGTGGCACTATCACTTAGTGAGGCACTCTGCAAGACTGAAAACACTGCTTCCACACTGCTTCCAGCTCCTGCTGCCAAAGAACAAAGTCAACATTCAAATCCAATTCGAAATAATAATAAAAACCAACAATAAAACAATAGTGGCACAAAGCTGTGAATTGCACATGTTGGCATGGTGTGGGAAGTATATTGTGTTGGTACTAGCACTGCAACTGCCCTGTGGGCAAAGAGCTTCTGTATCCAGACCGATCCACCTAAAGCTTTCATTGACAGTCACTCCCTCAGAAATCAAAGCAATAAAGAAGTGAAAGAAGAAGAAAAGTTTTCCAAGGCAAAACCTCTTTCAATCTGCATGGCAAATACTCAACTCAGTTTTCCCTGCCATCTAGCAAACAGGAGGGAAGCACAAATCAATGAGTCTAACCTTCGCTTGACTCCTCATCTTCCTCCTCTTCATCTTCCTCCTCCTCATCATCTTCTTTGTCCTCAATCTCATGATTTTCCTCAGCCTCAATCTCTTCTTCACTCTTTCCCTTCAGGAGGGCGTGGATACGCACAGCCTCCTTCCATGGCACGCCACCCAAGTCTGAAGGGGGCTGCTGAGGCAGCAGTAGATCATCATCTTCGTCCTCATCTTCCTCCTCCATCTCAGACTCTGAACTACTACAAGGGTTTAGAAAGGAAAAGAAACAGTTACTTCATGTTTCTTAGATCAGTCTTAGATCACTGACGAGTTGTTTCAATACATACAAGCCCAAAACTTATGATGGAAACCATAACATTAATCTTCTGCTTTCAGCATTTCACAGGCAATTTATTGACAGCATCACACGTGAGCTGCAGTATGCCTTGCCCTGCTTCTTTTAAAGAAGATGAAGCAGAAGCAAAGTGCCTGCGAAGCATTAATTATTGCAGCTCATGACAGCTGAATACAGCAGAAACTATTTTTTCCACAACACATTGCTTTGGATAAACCAGAGCAAGAGATTTTAGCAGTGTCAAAATGTAGAAGGTCACGTTGTTTGACAATGGCAGCTACTACTAGCATTTTGGATAGCTAAGAGGTTTTGGCACTTGCTGGGTTGATCCACAAGAAGGCTTTGGGAGTAGAAAGAACACAAAACATGACTATCAGGCACAGTCAGGCTAAGGAGAGCCAGAGGGGAAAAAAAGATGTATAGAATTCCTCACTTTCCTACATCACAGACAGAACTATAATAAGTATCCAATTAAGTACACAGTGCACATAGTGGCAAGAAACTGTGGGGTGCAGTGCAAGGATAATTACAATAATGAGCTGCTTATTCTCACAGCAAAGTCTAAAACATGCAAAACAGTAAATCATTAGTGCTTTTCACCAGACATCTCTATTTATGTGTAACAGCTCCCCAGTATAAGCAGCAGGGGCAAGAAATGGAAACACCTATACAGTGAAATTTAATCCAGCTCACTCTTACATGCTGGACTACCTAGAGCTAACTGAGGAGAAAGATGGTTGCATTCATCACTGGAAAATTAATGTGAACTACAGCTCATTCAGAGAACAAATCTGCAGGTTCATAAGGCCCTCTTCCTTTGTTTTTTCCTTGCTAGATCATTGCCATAAAAGAACTGCTCTTATTAGAGCGACAGTTAGATGCTTCCCATATAAATCTTCAAAGGCTGAAATTCATCTGGACTGAAGGACTGAAACTGTCTGCAAATGGTTAAAGTTTGGATGAGTAATCAGAGAACAGAATTCTACTTCTGCTTCCTTATGACAGCTATCACTGTAGTTAACAGCCTTTGGAAGAACCCATTCCACAGAGAAGAGAGGGGAAAACGACAAGTAGAAAATAATGAAGTGTACATTTCATGTATGCTTATAAACTATAACTTTGTGATTGTTTCCCATACACAGGTGCAATTACAGCATGTGACAAACTGAGTCTCAGAAACAAAGGACAGCACTCATATATTCAGGTGCAGAACTTCAAATTAGTCTAACGCTACATGAGCATACATTTACATAATATTATTCATCTACTTGTCTGAGAGACTATTTTTGATAGCAAAGCTAATCAGGAAAATGCCACTTTCTTCATGCTCTGATTGTCACACTTCTGTCCATAGGCTTTTAAATTCTCCTCACCGTTTTGCACTTATATAACTATTTTCCTCAAATTACAACCCACTTTTTCACAGCATAAACCGAGTATTTATTTTGAGCAGGTTGCCTGGTTTTCACATGCTGAATACTGAATACACTGTTGCGTGCTGTGGACTTGGTGCGTATTCCAGAAGACCAAAGCATGTTCCAAAGGCTTTAGCAGATATCATCAGAGAGATTAAAAAGCAATGTTCCCCTCCTCCCTGATTAACTTTCCTACCCTTTGGCATGGAAATAAACCTGACAGGTGCTGCATGCTGAGGTTTTTGCGTGCTGTCAATGAGGTTTACTGCTGCTCAAACTGTTGCCATGCCTGCTGAATGGGACAATCTCCTGCTCTTCAACCAGCCGGCTTATCTCATGTAGTATTGACGACATACATTCTTTACCACATAGCTCACTTTACCTTCTTCAGCTTTTATTTATGACTTGTTTTTTGTTTGACCTTTGAATACTGAGAAATGAGAAGCTGAAAGAAGGCAGTGAGATGGGCTGGTATAGTGGGCATTCCTTTCAGCACAGCAACCCCTTGCCACGGGAATTAATTCAACAGACGGAACTATTTTTTTTTTTTCTCGTACAAAGCAGAGATCAAAGACCAAAGTAGGTTGCTTTATAGAAGCATAGGAAGTCAAGCATCTCATTAAAAAGGTGCACCTACAGGAGCTGAGGTACAGGAATGGAACTGAAACCTAAACTGTGGAAATGACCCTCTTCCCTTGCCACGCAGCTCTCCATGACACTGCTTCCAAAGGCCACAGGGTATTATACCAAAACTGCAGATGACATACTGGGCGTTACTGCCAGTTAAAGGACATGAATAAGGCACCTAAAGGGCTCTTCACCCCTCAAAACTGCGCAGTCAGGGTTGGGTTGCTGACATGATCTTTCTTCTTGTTGAAGCTTAAACAAGATCAACTCTATCTTGAAAAAACATACTTTGAATATTGTTTTCTGCCAACTTTCTCTGCAGTGCGTGTGCCAAGTGTGTGCAAGATGGGACGCTGTGCATCAAAATGTGTGGTCTCTGCTTGATTCAGAGCAAACATCTCAGCAAACCCTGAAGCCAAATCCATCGCTCTATAAGACACAGAGGGAACGAACAGCACCCCATCCTCTCTGCCTGCTCCTAACCCTGCAGGGCTGCACCAAGACAGTGAATGTGATTGAATTAGGGCTTTGGTTGGGTTGTTACAATTCTTTTTCTTTTGCTGCTCAAGAAGTTGCCAGACTTTTTCCCCCCTTTTTTTTGGTCTTCCTGTGACATACCATGGAGTGGGTAGAGCTGAACAGAGGATACCAGGTGACCAGAAAATCAACTGATATCATCCCTTGGTATCACCTAGAAAATCTGATGTTTGGCGCATACACCCTTATGAATCCTCTGATGAGGACTGATCAGTCCTCTGAGTAAATCGCTTGCCATGTTTGGATTTGGGACAAAATATTTTCCAGCTCAAACTGACAGGGAATTTGATGTATTTTCTTTCCTCTCTGCCACAGAATGTGAGCTGCCCACTAAACACTGCTTTCCACATGCTAAATTACACTATTCAGTCTGTTACAGATTGAAATATTCAGTTTAATACAGGTTACGGGGATATACGTAGAACAAAGGGAGCTAAAAACACCCTACAAGAGGAAATCCAACTCACTAATGTAATAGTGTATTGCTGTCAGTCCCCACAGTCTCACAGGACAATTTTTGCTGATGACCAACAGCTTCATGCCAGAACTCCACTTTTTTTAATTAACTCCTCTTTGGAATTCTTCTGCTATTTACTGATGGAATTACTGTGTCCTGATTTATTGAAATCAAGACCACTAATAACAATGCTCTGTGCTAGTAAATTTTGGTTTGGAGCTACAAACATAAAGGACTAAAAACCCCTCAGTATCATTAACGTCTATACTGTCACAGTTGACATAATTCCTAGGCCTGAGCAGGGAGCTAAGGGAAGACTGAGTGAAGCCAACAGAATTTATCTCCCATAAATAGTCCCAAGATTATACAATCAGAGCACCCGAGAAGACCTCAATTACGTAAAATATCGGACCAGTATCCTCTAAAGAAATTAACAATAAGAAATTCATCAAAAAGTATTACTTAGGTTTCAGACATAACAGCTGCACAAGACATTAGTAACTGCTAGGCACTTAAATGAAAGTCACACCTTCATGAGTCCACACGTACACACTCTCTGTCAAAGCTGAGTTCAGGCTAGTAAAAGTTATTCCTTTCCAGAATGCTGCACCTTCAATGTGATGGGCTTATACACCATTTTGCAGATAAAGAGAAGTTTGTGAGGGTACAACATGTTTTTCAACAGCCATAGCTACTGCTTCAAATCAATGTTTCTCAGGCACTGCATCGGCATTCCACGTGTGTCAAATTTTAATCTTTAAACCAAGAGTGGTTTTGAATTGTAATGCAAAACATACAAAAAAAGAAGTTAATTCTGGAGCCCCACCCCATTTGAATCCATGCTTTATTTGCTCAAAACTCATCTGTCTTTCATATAATTAAAAAAAAAAAAAAGAAAAAGAAAAAAATCCCAACTTAAGACTGAGTTTCATGGTATTGCGGTATTGTACATTTCTTCCAAAGACAGTAGTAAGCTATTTCCCATCTAAGTTAGTAGTAAGCTATAAGCAGCAAGGTAAGGTAGTAAGAACAGAAGAGATACAAGATAGAAAACCTGTGTGCACATGCAGAACATTTTTGATCAACTTCAGAAAGGGCGTCCTGGTAAACAATACGTTACTAAAAGCCAAAGGAAACGCAGACAAAAGTCTGTTGGGATTGGTACAAAAAAAGCTTATTGACAAAGTGTGCTAACCTGCTGGGAACATCTTCTTCTGCTCCTTTGTCCAACACACTACTGAGGTTATGCTCTGCTAGTGTCTCTTCAGGAACCTCTTCCAGTTCTTCTTCCCTCTGCAGTGACAGTCGGTAGTTCTCTAGCTCAATGCGCTCAGGTGTGCCACGCAGCCGCTTAGCTAGGCTGGGCTCTTCCAGCCCATTTACATTAGAACCTAAAGAATAGGCCAGCGAATAAACAATAAATACAACAGTCAGAACTGTCATTTTTTAAGAAAACTGAGCAATTGGGATAGAAAGGGCATGAGGCAGAGGGAGGTAAATAAAATGAGAGAATACCTTACTCATGTCATTATCCTGTTTGCCACAACTGGCAGAACCTGCTGGGGAGCCAGACTGCAAGAGGGAATCTTAGTGGTTTTGGCTAATAGATGCTAAAAAGAATGTTAAATGTCCTACCTGACAGAGGAAAGAAGGACATTTTAGCTGCAAAAAACTAGAGCTGCAGTTAAATATATGTAGTAACTACTGGAGAAGGCCTGGCCACAGACTGGATGTATTTGACTAGACATAATTAAGAATGCTATGAGGCAATCCTGGTACCTGTTAAAACTGTTACCAGGGCAGGGTAAGGCTACAGAATCAGGAAGCAAGAGAATATCATTACTACTTAAAGATGAGGGAGGGAGGAAAGGAATTAAAAAGGCGCACTTGGAACAAGTTTCAAAACTTTCTGTAGACTTTAATTAACTTGCTTTTTGATCAGAGTTTGCAATGAAACTTTCTCTTCATTAGGGACTGTAGTGACAGAAAAGGGTTAACGGGTTCAAACTTAAACAGGGGAGATTTAGGTTAGATACAAGGAAGAAGTTCTTTACTGTGAGGGTGATCGGACACTGGCACAGGTTGCCCAGAGAAGCTGCAGATGCTCCATCTGCAGTAGTGTTCAAGGTCAGGTTGGAAGGGGCTTTGAGCAACTCGGTCTAGAGGGAGGTGTCCCTGCCCATGGTGTGGGGGGCGTGGAACTGAATGAGTTTTAAGGTCCCTTCCAACCAAAACCATTCTTTGATTCTATGAAATGAACTATAAGGAAGGATCTAGGCAAGATATCTGCAAGCACAAGTCTCTTGAATCCCAGGAAACTGCGAAGACGTGAACCAGGCAGTTGGAGAAAAGTATACAGGAGCTTCATTCACTGTGGCAGTCAATGAATTAAACTCTAACACACATACACACTTTTTAAAACTCCAGTACTTTAGCTTTATTATCGTGCCCCTGTTTACCTTTACCCAGCTTACTATTTACAGTGCCCAATCTTCCCTAGCTTCTGTTTCGTTTTGCTAAACAAGCCAAGCCTTCCTCTCATGAAGTAAGCTTTTCAGTGTCTGATGATCCCCTACATCTCTGCACCTGTCCTAGTTTGGATTAATCTTTCCAGAACCTACATGAGTAGAACAGAACACAGCTTTCCAGATGAGGCCTTATCAGCACAATATACAACCCTGCCAGAAATCCCTCATCTGATACACGCTGAGAACACATTTGCCTATTTATATGCCACGATAACACTGGTGGCTTTTATTTACTAACCCATATTCAGATCTTTCTCCTTTGCTTTCAACTGACAAGCACCTTACTGGTTGCCAAAACACTCAACACTTTCTTAGTGCATGGCCTGGTACTTTCCACTATTACATTTCTATTTTTAACATTAGTCTGCCACATTTTGCAGTTCCTACTGTATGACATGCATATCCTCCTCTGCATTGAGGAGGGTTTGAAATGCTGCCTCGGCAAGGAATTTCACTAGTAGATTTAAGTCAACTTCTTAACTACTTGATGCTTCTTGTATTACTCCCTCATTTTATCCAGTTTAAGTATTTCCATGAGGCACCTCTCTGGTGCTTTACTGAAGTCCAGACTGTTCAAATGCACTACATTTTCGTTACGGAGGTAATCAGTTATTTGTCAATAAACACTGTCAACCTGGTCCAGCCCAATCTTTGATGAATCCATGTCACATTTAATAACTTACCTGCACATGGGCAAGGGACTTCACTTGCAGAACTAGCAGTCTTTAATTATTCCTTCAAAGAAGCAGTTTTATGTACTGTGTAAATTAACTGATACACACATATTTAGATTACCTTTTTTCTTTCTTTTTAATTGTTTACCTGCACGTTATACTTCTGTCACTCAGTAGTCACGCTACCCTGAATTACATAATCAAGGTGTATCAGGATAGCTTGATTCCATCACAAATTGTTGCCATAAAGTGCTCAACTTCATTGTACAATTCTCCCACTTTTCTGAGTATGTAATCTAGTTTTATTTCCACTCATTATAGTAAAAATTAAGTTTTGTAGTTCCAAATCTTGCTACATACTGAATTCTTTTGCTCCCATGTCCAATGAGTCACAACTGAAACAGGAGGCCAAGTATTCATTTGATTGCCTGAGTATACATAAAATGGCCTTTTATGTCAGCTCCAGCTCCACCTTGGACTCACTTCTGCTTTTCCTATCTGGCTTTTACTTAATATGCATAGGGAATGCAGCTATTTGCCATCCTTTTCTTCATGAAACCTAATCCAGCATGAGCTTTGGCAACATTTACTTTATCCTCACAGGCTCTGACCTCCAAGACAGTTTTTGTTTTCTTTCCCCATCCTTTTAATTTCTCACTTTATTCCTAACATCCTTTTTTTCAGGATAATACACACTCAGTACCATCTTAGTCTTGCACACAAAACTACACAGTCCCTGCCATAATTAGTGGCATTTACCTCCAACCCCTCTCCAGAAAGATAAAATCTCATAAAGCCAACTGCAGAAGTGTTTTTCTCTCTTCCCTATTGAACCCTTCTACGATGTGGGCAAGTGGCTGCTATGCCCCTGGCAGGAACTCCAGGGCTGCTCTATGGTACAAACCATAGAGGCTTGCTCAGGTGGCAAGCAGGAACTTTACCTTTCTTTTCCAGGGATACTGTGGTCTCTGCCATTTCCTGCTGCTAAGCCTTATGTTGTGTTAGTATTTTCAAAGTTTAGTGGAACTGGCCTGCCTTTTCAGTTGAGATTCATGTTTCATTTCATTTTCTCTAGATGGTGTTACCACCTCAGCCAAATCTATTTTTGTAATCTGTGTTACATTCCCCAACCCTGAGTTCACAGTAACAGCGGAACTGACCTGGAATACTGCTCTGCCACTTCTTGCTGACAGTAAAAAACACCCAAAGGACTTTGGATAATGCAAGAACATCAAAGTGAGGGAAAACAAAGAACAAATATACTAAAACCATCATAAAACAAGAGGTTTTCTACTGCTTGGAATACAGCTGCTTCAACAGAAACACCTTTTCAGAAGCTGCTTTTAATTTCTCTTCTGATGTATACTCCAACAAAGCTGCAAAGTCCAGAAGTATTAAAAAACAAGGAAAGCAAAAAACCAGGACCTTTTTATCCTACATTATTGTTTTCTAACCACCTTAAGGGATTTTTGTCAGCCTCTTCAAGGTAAAACAAAAAAAAAATATACAATCATTCCCATATAATTAAATTAATGGAGTATTAAAAAATATTGCTGCAACATCTAGGGTAGGGAAAAAGACTGGCAGCAATCACTCTAAGGTAAAATAGGATTGAAAATCAAACAGCTGACAAGTGTTTATAAGCATTTTGTGATCACATACTAACTTCCAGGCACGTTTTTCAAAACACAAATCATCATTACCCTTCCCATCATGAATTGCCGGTATAACCGGTACACAGAGAATCAAATCAATTCTATCGCAGCACAACTGTAAGTGGAATTGACTCCATGCAACTCTGTTAAAAAAAACTGAAGAGATTAAAAATCTGCCTAAATTTTAATGCAGAAGTATGGGGTCAAGCCAAGACATCCTGTGAGCTTTCTGTGAGCTCTTGTTGAGCTTTCTGTGCCCCAAAGAAGTAAGAAGTAGGAAGGATATTCCCAGCCCTTTGTCCAATTAATTTATATATCCATATCCTTGAGATGCAGGATTGGTCACTTGATCCCTCCCACTTGACACTGCAAAGAAAATAGCTCTACATTGGAGAACATGATACAGAAACTCAACTGATTACGAGCTTCAGCAAGGGATTTCTAGGAGTTTGCTCTGTATGGACCATTTGGTCTACTTGGTCTATTGGTTTTGCTTCTAAAAGGTGCCATGAAGCCTTACAGGGCTAGCTGCAAAGCCACTGTCAACCTCGTTACTGGAGAAATGCTACTGCGAGGCAAGTTTCCACACCACAAAGCCATCAACTATCAGAAGGAAAAGAATTACAGTTCACAAGTCTACATAAGGGATGAAAGCAAGTCTAAGATACAGTATTGCTAACATGAACAGATGATGAACCATTGACTTATGCTATAAAGTTCACATCTCTTTGTTTGAAGTTACTATGAAATAGGGTCAAGGAAATTTGAAGCTTTCCTACCCTCATTTCCTTCATATTTATATAGTTCTGTGGTCTACTCACATTTATATGGGCAAGGTCTACTCCAGTGCAGTTCTTAGAGAAACTAAAGCCTATACTCTAACTCTCCTCTGGAGGTGAAAGGTGCCTATCCCAAATCATTACACTGCTTTGTAGCTTGCTGGTGGGAGTGCAATCATTATCCACCAGCTGACATTCTACCCTGTCAGTGCACCTGGGCCCACAGAGCCAAAATTCATCAGCTAGTCACAACTAAGAGAATAGGGGCTGATGAGGCTGCATCTACCAGGAAAAAAAAGCAAGCTATGTTACTAGCCAGGAAGGGGAGCTAACCTGAAAGCCAAGAGTAGCTGCTCAAGCAATCAACTGATGAGCTAAAAATCCACAAACAACATCCAAAATAGGGCACATTTTAAAATCTGATCCTTTATTTTGGAAGAGTCAGTGAGCTATTAACATTATACAGATCATCTGAAGGGAACTGTTATTCTTAACAGGACAGGCTGCTTAGCTGTTGCACAAAAGCTGCCAGGGTCCTTTATTTATCTCAGCCTTGACTCGGCCTGTCTCCTGTAGAGATAACAATAGGATCAGAGATAACATTCCTACGCTGAATCACTCCTCACCTACATGAACATGTCCTACTCCAGCAGCTTTGGCAATTACTGGAAGGCTTGAGAAGCTTCTCTTTAGCAAGCTAAATTACACAGCACCTCTTGTGAGATATCCACTATTTTGCAGAGACTCAGCTGTGGCCACTGGGGAGCTACAGACATTCAAATAAAAGAGTCTACAGTGAAACCCATGCAAAAGGGGAAAAGAATTAATATATTTCTCAGGAAAACCTTCATTCTGGATTTCTCAAATCATGTGCTTTATGATGTGAAACACATCATAAAGCTTGTTTTCACTCATCTTTTCCAAGCTTTTCAGTTACTTCTACCTCCACACAATCATTTGAGAACACACCTATGTCATACAAAAGAACTCCAATGGAAACAGCAGCACATTGCATAGGACAAAATACAGAGATGGAAGATGGGAACTTTTCTGTGGGAATTTACATGTTATACAGTGAGCTCTGAGTCAGAAATGCTGAAAGTTCTCAGATTCCATTGCCATTAATTTCTAAAGAAATGTATTTTGAGGTAAGGTTCTGATGCGTGCTTGCAGTTCAGCAGTCATCAGCGCTGCGGTATTCAGAAGCCAACAAATGAGATCCAGCAGCATTTTTAGGCTTCTCATTATCCCAGTGTTACTGTCAGACTGAGATTCAGGTATTTTTCGCCAGAAGTTTCACCCTGACCCACTTCAGTTCTATTAACTGCCTCTTTGTATTCCAACTCCACTTCTCATCCAAGGGCCTCAAAATGTTTTTCAAGTATTTGCATATTAGAACAACCCTATTTTGGAAGCAGGTAAGTACTGTAGAGGCACTTCACAAGTTCAGGCAGAGATTAAATATCAGCAAGGCAATCTCACAACAGACTAGTGGCACTGCTAGAAACAGGATCCAGAACGCCCAGCTCCAGCCTCTTCACTCTACGCTTTAATTCAAGACAAAACACACTGAAGTAAGAAAGGGACTAAACTACATCTGATTCTAAGTTTAATGATTACACGGTTTACATGAGCAGGTTGAGCAATGGTACCTGCTATGAGATGCTCATGGCACTCAGCACTGTGTGCACATAAAAAGAAATCTTAGCACCAAGGCCCGCTGATGAATGCTGCACATGCTGAAACAGTGAGTCAATTAAAACACTGCATTTGAATAAGAACATTTTGATAGATGTAGCCAGAAATCCTTTCATTTATCCTCTCCAGAATTAGTATTTTAGCCAGTTAATGATTTTTCTACTGCACAGTAAGAGATACATAAATCATGTAGATGGCAATTCTAAACTGACCTGGAGAAGTGTGTTAAATGGAATGGATTTTTTTTAAGGGCTAGGAAGTAGTTTCAGGTTTTATATGTAGATTCATCCACCCTTTAAATTTATCATCTCTTTTGAGAAGCCTCTGGGAAGAGCCCAGCAGGTCTGGTGAATTCTTGTCGCTACTTGTTCGCTCAGCCTCACATCACATGCTGCAGAGCTGCACATATACTGGTAAGGATCCCCTGAGGTTCAATAAGCACATTCTCAAAGCCAAAAGGGGTAATGTAACACCTTCTCAGTCAGAAACAAGAATGCATTTATTCAAACATAAATAGCTAGTAGTCATCAGATGTCAATGCTATTTTGATATAATGCTTCAACTGTCTCTCTTACTACCCAAAGGTATTCCCAAGCCCTCAGGAAGCCTGAATTACTCAGCTGTATTAAGAAGCCATCAAATTGAATTTTCTGATGTCTGTGTTTCCAGTTTGATCCATAATATGCTCTGCTAAATATAAAAGCCCTTAATTCAAAGAGGACAACATAATAAGAAAACTGATGTCTATCATAAGTAAGATACTCAGTGTCCATGCACAGGATTCAAAATGAGCTAAAACCTGAAGATGGCCCTACTGAAATCCTTCTGTAATGCACATGTCAATCATTTATATAACTCAGTCATAAAGAGTAACTAACTATGCTTTCTAGAAGATATGCTTTACTGAGTCAAAGCTCTTAGAGTTTGACATGGGAGTTGTACATATGCAAAGTCTTATGCAGGTTAGCCTGAAAAAGGGACTGAAGAGTAGACACAGAGCAGAATAGCAGCTCTCTCTAGACTACCAGCAGAAAAGGGGTTTTGCCACTGAGCAACCAACATACCAGCATGTCAAGGCTCAGTTCTCAAACTGTCAGTCTAGCAATCCTTCCTAGAAAATCAGGGACCTAAGCAGAGACACAGGGAAAGGAAGCTGTACAACAGAAAGGTGCTTTATCCCAGTATCCTCTGATGCAGAAGTACACACCAGACAGTTATTACAAACCCAACACTGCTTCCAGCACACAAAGTAAAAATCACTGAGATTCTCATCAATATCTACTGGTTCCCTAAACAGTAAGGAGCAGAGGAGGCCCCAAAGTCCTACCCTCCCCCCTTATAATGTATGGGAATAACTGACAGATAGAATATTTAAGAGATTCTGAAACAGATAACCCAGAAATAAACACATGAAGATGTAAGTCCTCTTCCACACATAACACAACCTGCAGCTAGAATTCAGTTCTTCGTATCTCAGACACTGTCAGTAAATGAGGAAGCCCCTTCTCTTCATAATCATAAAAGTGAATTGGACTGAGTACTGAACAAAGTTATTAGCTTCTATGTTTATCTTATGGATGTTGTATTACCCAGGGAAGTTGCGAATGCTCCATCGCTGGCGGTGTTCAAGGCCAGGGTGGACAGAGCCTTGGGTGGCATGGTTTAGTGGGAGATATCTCTGCCCATGGCATGGGGGCTGGAACTAGATGATCTTAAGGTCATTTGCAACCCTAACTATTCTATGAGTCTACATTGCAATGTTTTTCCCCCACCCTCACACTATTTTGGTTAAAATATACTTCTAGAATTGCCAAAACAGACAGTGATAAAACATTGCTTCCTACATCAGTAGGGCAAGGCCTACAAACAGCTGTCAGCTTGATTGAACTGACCTTTCCTTGTTCTCAGTTGAAGCAACCAGAAGCTAATATAATCAACCAGTTTTATTTCAAGGTCATATGTAATTTATACTTGTGCCTTGAAAACAAATAAAAATTCACCTGCAACTTCATAGTAGAAGTTATGTTAGGGAAAGACATGGTGTTTCTCATATGTTGACATATGTGTGAACTAGCAGCAGTACATAATCAAAGTTAAAAGTTCAGTATATGGTCTAACAATACAGGAAAGTTGTCTTCATTACAGCAGATGCATAGAATAATCCAGGAATATAGCTATTTTTGACTCCTGGAAGAAGTCCAGTGTTGTAGCTGGTGGTGGGTAAGAGAAACGGGATAGGAGGCATTAGGTCACCTAATCCAAGCCCCAGGGAACACTGCTAACCTCGATTATTGCATCTTTTCTGACAGAAACTCCTAACATTCGTACAGATTTCACTTTTTCTGCTGTCCAAACAGGTTTCTGAGACTAGAGAGATAAAATCCCTACATCAATTTACATTAAGTCTGTTAATAATTGGTGTGCCTGCTACTCAGGAATATTGCTAAGTCAGTAACACATTGGCGATCATTTTCCATTTTATTGGTATCATCTAAGATGTCTGGGCTCTCTCCAGTATTTTGATCACCTCTATCATATGTTGCCTGGCCCAGTTTCCATTTTCTGCAAGAAGCTGAGTGTGGGAAGGCTGAATAGCGCTAAAGGATAATCTGGCTAAAGATAACTCTACAAGCATGAATTTTGTCTTGGAAGCTATTAAAGGTATGTTACCTCAAAGAGCCACCTGAGATGAGGCACATCCAGGGACTGTGAGAGAGAAAAAGAAGAGAAAGGCCACACTAAATTTAAAAAGCACTACGATTTTGGCTCATGAGGTTTTCCCTTTAAGTGAAACAGTCTGCTTTAAGTAACTTGGAAATTAATGCTTAAGAGCAATTGTCCAGTTATAATCCAAACAGTAACCCCTTTTATGCTGTTATAAAGAACGCCTCTACTTTCTTCCCTGCTACATAAGACTGTATAGCTTATTCATTGTGGCATCTATTTCTTGCTACTTATACACAGCAGCCCTACAGAACCCATCATTTCACCAGAGGGGATCAGACAGGTGGTTCCCATTGTGCAAATAACACAAAGCTGAACCAAGGACATTTCCACCTAAAAGCAGTAGAGGAATCTACCAACAGAAACATCACCTATATTTTACAGGAACTGGTACTTCCAGTTCCACCTGGATGATGTTTTGATCTTTAAAGAACAACCAAACAGGAACTAGAAATTTTATCACACATAATAAAAGTGTAGAATATCAAATGTTTTCAGTTTCCCATTCAAGTCATGATCAGATTTAAAACATTGCTTTCAACTACTGAGCTAATAACCACTATTTTCTGCTGCAGTGTACTACAGATTTCCGTAATTACTGGATCTCAGAATGTATTTAGGTACTAACCACGTCTTTACTTAATTTCTATCATTTGTATTGAGCGTATAAAGTACTATAAAGGGAACAGGCTGAAATCTGAGGCTGGCAGTTACAGGAAAATATAGTGGGGAATATTTGTCCTAACTTAAATACTCCAAAAAGCATCATCATCTGCTCCCTCATTCTGTGGCATACTTTTCCATTATTAACATTTATTCCACATGCCCTTGTATAACTTTTAAAGCAAGTGAATATTCCAAGCAATTCAGAGCTTCACATCTTAGTGGGCATTTTTCTGAAGCTAAGAAAACTCTTGTATACAGGTACATACAGAGGTATACTCAAAATCTGCCCCACTTCTGGAAAGAAAGCTACCAAAACCCACACCACTCATTAAAGATAACTCACACATCAATTCTGACCTTTTAAATCACTGAGTTACCCAAGTCTGAAAGAATCTGAAACATCTCTTGGGAAAAAAAGTCCTATATTTAAACACTTCTACCCGCAGGCCATCAGATAAACTTCTGTAACAGCAGAAAGGACAGTTGAAAAATTTTCCTAAAAAAGAAAACAGCCTTCTGAGATGACAGCAAACATAAGAAATGTCAGACTAAACATACATTTTTGAGAGAAGATGTAAGCATCTAAACAGAGCATAGAAATGCCATCTCATCGTTAAAGAACATCTGCCCAGTTTTGTTTGGAAAGCTGAAGTTAAACTGCATCACCAGGATCAGCTCAGCAACTGCTACTCCACCTTCTTCCATAAATGCACTTCAAAAAAGCAGGAGACTAGGTTCAATGTTGACTCTGGGCTCTCTATTCTCTCCCTTCAGATTATTTCTAGTTGCTTGGGGGTTTTGTTTGTTTCCTTTGGTTTTTTCTGTGTCCTTTTTCTGTTTGGTTGTTTTTCCCTCCATGTTTCTCTTTGTATTTTAAAGACACATTACCTACTACATGCCTTAATATACTACGCTGCTGATCACAAGTAGGCGGCACTGTTATTGGCTTGTTCTCATTGGTGTAGAAGTGAACAGAAATTAAGTCATTTGCTTTGCTACACCTTTCACTTTCTCTTCACTGTTACAGAACATTAGAAAAAAAGATGTGTACTGAACAGTTACTCTGCTTTCTACACCACCAGATGAAGACGTGTAATACGTCTAAAACGTAAACCAACTTGTACACAGCAGGCTTTCCACACTACCCTAGCAATGTGTGTTGCAAAAGGAGATGGTCTATGCCTGGAAAAAAACGCTACTAAAATATATCTGATGAAGCAAGGTTTAGAATGCATGGTGGAAAACATCTTAGTATTCCAAATAGCACAAAACTGAGAATGAAGTTTCTAAACTGCTGTAAAAGCTAATTCTGTGATTTCAGTGGAATTCATCTGTTTTTTGAAGGATATAAAACATTCACACTGCCCACAGACTTCTGAGCATTTTTGAATGGCTCAGTACCTCAATATTTTAAAGCATGCTTGAAAAAGGTTCAGTTTTGTTTCACAAACAAGAATAGGATGCTTCTACCAAAAAGCGACTTTTGAGTGTCAGGGCCATGGAAGGAATTCCCTGGCAGCTCACTTCTCCCATCCAGTGGGGCAGGATATAGAGCTCAACTCTTCCTGCAGGCATTGGTAAGAGACCACCAGAAGCCATGGGACTGGAAAAGGACCACAGGCACAGA
The DNA here is from genome assembly GCA_024733675.1 of Psilopsiagon aymara. NCBI lineage: Eukaryota > Metazoa > Chordata > Aves > Psittaciformes > Psittacidae > Psilopsiagon > Psilopsiagon aymara. Next base: position 97,824 of record JANRGW010006627.1, on the reverse strand, counting down.
AGCAGAAAGTCTGTGTAAACTTCAAAGAGGATGACATGAGAGTGCCTGGGAGCTTTCCCATCACACAAATATTTGATGTCTCCAAGGCATTGAAAACAATGTCTCCCATACTGGTACAACATGGAAGTCTGTTTTTACTTCTGAACAAGGATGAGCTTAGGAATTGCACCTCTCTTTTTTTAATTCATGAAGCAAACGTTTGATTTCTGAAGAGCATATACGTAGCTCCAAAGTTAACAGCTTTCCTGATACAGAACAGTGGAGGCTGCTCTAGCAGAGCATCAAAATGATGCTTTAGTTCATACACCAGCACATGAAGTTTTACACTGCAAGCTGATGGTGCTTCTCAGAACTGAAGGCCCATTTTAATCTCCAAACCCAAACTACTGATCAAAGTAAAGAAAAATAAAAGGCAATTTCAAAGGCATAAATTGATTACTTTCTTCCAAAGAAGGAACTCTCATATAACAGAACTGGTTTGTGGTTGCATATCTGTGAGCTACATTTTAAACATAACTGCTCTGGACAAACACCACTCACAATTACACTATAAAAAGTCATCTGCTATTACAAGATTTTACTTGCTAATGGGGGTATACAAAGCAGGAGAATCATGCAAAAAACCACACAGAATAGGCCCCTAATGTAGACTAATCCAATAGATCTTTGAGAACAGGAAAATGCAGCTCAAAACTACGATCCAGCTCTACCTGTTTCTCATGTGAGAACATTAGAAAATATTCTCTTAGTGGTCTTGAGGAATGGAGGTCATCTCCTCATGTGCCATTCCCCTGAGAGAAGAAAACTGTCCAGTTAGAACACAAGACAGCATTTCGCTACTTGGTTCCATGCAATAGTCATTTGCTGCCTTTCCATCATACTGAAGAACATCCCATTATCACAACTGCTGCTATACCAACAAGAGGAACTAAGCCCTGTCAAAATGCTTACCTGTTACACCAGGTGCAAAGGCTATGCCTCCCTGTTCCTGAGCGCTGAGATGCGCTCACCCAGGCTCTTCTTCTCCCCTCACAAATATGTATCAATGCCCTTCTTAGACAGTGCAACAAAGATCTCAGGCCTGCCGCAAGGCACACAAAACCACCTCCCAGATCGACCAAAACCAGTGAAGCCACAACACCAAGAGTGCACCTATTCAAACCAGCTTCACCAAAGTAGTAGAATATTTAGTCTGGGAGTCCTTAGTAGGTTTTCTACAGCCGTATGTCACATTGTCTGTGCAGTGTACACCTTGTACTCCATGCAAACCACAACATAACGGCAAAATAAAAACAGAATAAAAAATACAGAAGCAGCCTGGAAAGTAGTGCTTTGCAGTGACAGATGGCACATGCCATGAGCTTCCCAAAATGTCTTCTGCATGTGAGCTTGCTAGATATATCCATTCCACTCTCCCCCAACTCTGTATCCCCCACAGCATCCCTCACCTGGAATCAGTGGAGGGAGAAGGCAGAGGACAAAGAAAAACTCAGAAACCTGAAGTTTGTTTGGAATTTATTCCCTTGAACATTTTCACACAGTTGAACAAATAATGTCTTGATTTCACAGCAACAGGAAAACCATGTGTTACATAATTCAAAAGAGACACACACCCAAACCAAAAACAGGTTAAAAACAACTGCACAAATCAAAATCTTCAACGAGGCTGTACAATGGAGACATGAAGCCTTTCTGAGCACTAATCATAGAATCATAGAATAGTTAGGGCTGGAAAGGACCTTAAGATCAGCTAGTTCCAACCCCCCTGCCATGGGCAGGGACACCTCCCACTAAACCGACTCACTTGAACATTATCTGTCACCAAACATATTTTATGCACACTCCCTCCTTCTCTCTGAGGGAAGCAAAGCTCAAAACGGTCATTTCACAGATTCCACTTTTCAAAAAAAAAAAAAAAGAAAAAAAAAAAACACCCCAAAACACCCAAACATTTTAATTCTGCAAATAATAATAATAAAATCCAACTCCTTCACACAAACCTGATACTATTTTTCTAAGACACAAAACCAATCAATGAAGCTCTTGAAGTGCCCAGAAAAATTCATATCACCCTTCAGAATATACACATACAAACAATAAACAAATATTCCAGTGGCACAAGTCGACAGGTATGAGAGCTAGAGAGAAAGGTGGAACTGGGAGCCCAGTTACTCTCAAGAAAAAGTGTTCTTAGCAGGATCCAGCCATGAGCACGAACTCAGCACATCGCTATTTGGTATATCCTTCCTTGGTCCCCAGTATATTTCTTGGGAAACGATCAGGTCAGCTGCACCTCCACTCTTTAGAACAAATAACCTTTCCATCATGCCTTTGCCTTTCCAAATTTTCTGGGCTTCAAATTGCTGGTCCTTCAGCATTCTCCTCTTACACCAAAGCCACCCAAATCCTGATAAGAACACTGAGAAGGAACATGATGGACTGGGAACAGTCACGCACTTCTCCTAACAGAGATTCCTGGCTTGCTATGACTGATGATTCACTGGGCACTGAACCTTGGTCCTAATTGGGCAACCCACACACTCTCCTCAGCTTCCAAAAATACAGCGTCTGGCTCAAAAGTTTGTAGTTTAAATGTTTTAACAGAGAGAAATAAATCTTGCATCAGATCTCTCTGGAGTTGTATGAAACCCCATAAAAGGGTTCAATAACATGTGCTATGTCCTGAAAACACACCACCATGGATCCTCCAAACAGAACATTCAAGGCACAGTAGTAGATGAATGGTATTTCCTGCCAATTTGGTGATGCATCCTCAAATATGGATGTACTACTTTCTTTTCAGGGGTGGAGGGCATGGGGAAATATGGATATGTTTGTAAATGCAGTTCAGTGGTTTAAAATGAAGGAACCACAAACAGAACACAACATCACAGAATTAGTTTGCTGCTGTCATGCATAATTAAATATTTAAAAGGGACTAAATGAAAACAAGAACAAAGCCCAAATGTGAGTAATAATGAAGTGACCAAGTGGAGGATTTCATGAAGATATGTTTGTTTGCACAAGCAAACAGTACTGCTTTGAGCTGAATCATTTTCATACCTAAGGCATGTTCAGTGCATGCAGAGCCATAAAGAGGCAATGTTTCTGACCATGAAGCTTATTTCTATGCAGAAATAGATATAAAATATATTCATACTTCATTAGGCACAGAAGTGGAATTGTGTGCAAATATTATTGGACGCATTCAAAAGATTCATTTTAATTCCACAGTTACAATGTGGCTCAGATAATTTACTTTAAAGGGCATGCTATTTAGAGAAAGCAGCCACCCTTTCATAGCTCTCCAAATCACCAAAAGAACTTCCTCGTATAATGTCCAGCCTTGCTTGCTATATTCAAGATTACTTGTTGAAGAGTGTACTGTGAAGGGCTATTATTCAAGCATTGCTCCCTGAAAACACTTAAGGCACATCCATAGGAAGATTAACTTTTCATACTGAATACCTATGATACACACTATATAAATATTTAATTTGATTTTAAAGCATGAGACACAGTGCCTCTGTTTTGTATTACATTTTTCAGTTTTGCATACTATGGCTTGTATTTAGCTTCTGAAATCTCTCACAAGTCGAGTTACCACTGCAAAGATCTCATGACTTGCCTTTTATTGCTTTACATTCTGAAGTGTTTCCCTAGCAGGTCTTGCCTTTATGAACTCCCTATTGCTGATGGGGACAGAAATGTGTTGCTGTGAGAACACAAGACTGAAAGGAGAGACTTCTTACAACAAAACGTCACCAGCTAAAGGGACCCCAAGGAGCATATCATAAAGCTGATAGGGGCAAAGACTGTTCCAAGCCCATCTGTGAAGAAAGAGTGTAAAGTTCAGAAATGTTTTTACAGACCTTTAGAACAAACAGAAGAACAGCATTTGCATTAAAAGCACATCAAAACCGTATAAAGTACTGTAAATAATATTAAAAATAATAAAATAAATCCAAGACACAGCAGATTACAGATTATCAAAAGGAGAGACAGTTGAAAAGCAAAGTCTGGGGTGTTTTTTTCTCTTGGCAAAGCAGAAATTTTGGCACAAAGGCAAATGCAGAAGATAGAGAAAAGAGGCAGACAGGGTACAGAGAAAGGTTACAGGATCTACAAGCATGCCACGGTTCAGGAAGACCAAAAGCACAGTAACCGCTTTCCCCAAACTCCCTGCCCCAGAGAGAATGGCGTCCATCACACAAAAGCTTGTTGCCACTTCCTAAACTGAAGGGCTAATCTATATTGCAAGAGCCAGTTTGACCCTACCCTCCTGGGAACATCCCTTGTAATCAGCACATAAGATGCCAGGCAGGCTGTCTGGCAAACGAGGCAAAACCTTTGCAAGGATGATTCCAGTTCAGTGATAAAACCCCCTCAACCTCCTCATCACAGATTGTGCCCTGCAACTATCGTCATTACAATACCAGGGACAGACAAAACGCCAGCTAAGACTGCAGCCACCCAGTGAGGCACTGATATCTTTAGCAAAGTTAATACATGCCAATCAGGTTAGCAACACTTCACAAGAAAGAGCTTGTTGTGACCAGACCCACTGAATGTTATTTTGTGGTTGAATATATTTTAAGCATTAAGGTAGCTAAAAAAGACAAGGTCAGATTTGGTGGCACAGCAAAGGAGGCAGGGCAGTGAGTCTAGGGGAAGAACCCATTCAATTTACATTCATTTGGGATTCCATGACAACTAAAAAGCAGGCCTTGCATGAGTCACCACAAAGCTCACTGAACAAGCACTTTGCTAACTCAGGGCAGTTGGGTTTTTTATCTTCTTTAGTTGACGTTTCTGCTTTACAACTTCCTTTTGCCTTTTATAAGCTTTTTATAAGCTAGCTTATATCTCCATCAAATATCAAACCTGTGCATGCTAAACTTGTTTTTTACCTAATCATTTGAGGGGCAACTTGCACTCATGTTCTACCTCACTGCTGAGGGCTGGCTCAAACCTCAGGGTCTGAAACTGGCATTGCTAAATTTCATTTGGTGGCACTTGCCTTAAAGGAGGTCAAACATTTTCAGATGTATGACCTGCATTAGGTGAGTCTATCAGATGGGTGAAGTAGAGTCTTGGAAACAGCTCTGCCTCTGTCTCCATTTCAGACAAGTTTTTACTCTAGGTATTTGTCTACTCTACACTGAAAACAAGATGTTTATAGTCTCTTTAAACAGACAATTTAATAAATTGCAAGAAAGCATGTACACAGATAGCTTAAAGTCAGTTATACTGAGACGAAACCTTACAGATTCCTGATTATTCAGGAATAATACCCTATTCTTCCATTGTATTTGCAAGCTTGGTAATTCAAAAGGCTGTGTTTAGGCTTTTGGGGTTTCTTCCAAACCACATATACCCGTAAACACATCATGGGCTTCCTGACCTACCTACCCAGCAAGAGCAGGAGCTAAAGGTAGGTACCTACAGGACACAGCTATTGCCCTAACAGAAAACTGACTTGCCTTTAATGACACAGTGATTGTTTTTGAAGTACACTGCTTTTACACTCCCACTTCTTCACCATTCTTAAGCCAGTAGTTTTAATATATATAATATTTAGAACTTATTTCACAAAGAAAACAAGATCTCAGCCACTAATGGCATTTTTCTAGCAGAAAGGGAGAGAACAGTGGAGGCACTGCTCATTCTCCTAGCACTAAATGTACTTCTGTCATGCACACACGAGAATGCACCACAATACATTGCCTTAAAGATGACCTAGCTTGACCCAGCAAAGCTGAGTATATTCTAATGTACTTTGGGCAATGCAAAAGACAAAGCTTTAAAAGACCCAAAAGCTTCAAAAATTATGCTACAGTTATACACTGCTTCAGAAAAGCAGAAAGCAAACATGAGGAGCCCTAGATTTCAAGTTTTACCATCTGATAAAATGGTGTCTGCTCTGTTTTACTCCTCTAGAAGTACTGCAATTTGGCTACAGGATTGTGTCACAGCTACACAAGGAGAGATGGAAACATCTTATTTACAGAAGTTTAAAGCAAACCACAACCTATTGTTTGCTCTACTTTGTGATCACTTAGATGATATTTACTGAATGCTCATTTATAAATCAGTTGGAAGGACTAAATCAGAGGAAGAAGACTTTCTGCCAGCAATTTCTTTGATAAACTAGTTGACATATATAGCTAAACTCCCCTTCCATTTCTCATCACCAATAGTTTCACTCCATAAGCCACCTTAATCTCACAGCAGACACCCTGTGCTCCAAGACATATTTTTCCCATTCATCTTAAGGAATATGCTTCAGCCAAAAAAGTAAGAAAAAAACCATCAAATATATCTCTCTTCACTTTCAGAGAAAGCAATTTTAAGTCTATCCAGTGGTAGAAAAAACAAAAATGCTGTTAATCCATCTGTCCACAGCATTTTGCAAATATATTTCTTCCATACCTTTTCCTCCATTTTGTCATATGGGAATTCCACACAACCAAGAGAGGAAGCCATCAAGGTAACTAATCTTCAAGAATCAACTGTGCACACTAAGAATTTGTCAGATTGCATTCAGTTGCAATCCTAGAAACATGTGCAGGAATAATACATACAGTCAAACAAAAGCATGATTTTTATTTGCCTATATGTTGTCAAGGTCTTTTCCCAACTGGCACTGCAAAAACACTGTATTCTCAGAGTGTTGCTCTAAGTATGTTCTCTAAAAGCAACTGATTTAGTTTATCCATAGTGTTCTGGAACAAATACTAGAACTCAAATCTCTTCCTTTTCCTAATCACTAATGAGCACTCATTAGTGCTGGGCAAACGAGCATTTGTAGCACAGACACTTCTGTCATGTTAGAAAGAATTAGAATTTTGAGTTAAAAGGCGAAACTACTCCACAGTAAGACACACACATTCATCGCCCCGTTCCCAAAGCTACGGCCAGTAGCAGCACAGATTCTGGCAGTGAGGGAAGAGCACCACAACCTGCCAGCACCACGAAATTCAATGGGTTTAAGGAATCCAATCCCATTAGCTGTCAGACACCCAGGATTACAAGGGAGACAATCCAGAGGTAATGGGATCTTTCCCATTCAAGTACCAGATTAATGGAGAGAAGCTTGGGAGAACGAGAAACCACAACAAGAATTCAGGCAAACACAGAATTCCAGTTCGTGAGCTATTCCAGTGCATCAGAACTTTTAACTTCAGTAACACTGAGTTGCACACATTACATGGCTCTTTATTTGGACCCACTCAGAGAAGACCCTCAACTGAGCATCTGTGTTTTCCTGGAATTCTTTCAGAGCGTGCCCTCGAAAGGACGGAGAACATCTATGCCCCAAAGCCACAGTGCAAAATAATATATTAAAACTTTGATGTAATGCACAAAATTCACACAGCACCCCCCCCAAAAAAAAAATAAAATCACAAGAATTATACAGCTCATAAAGTTGTGTCACATTAATTCTTACTGGTCAGCAGGCTGCCCACAGAATTCCCCTAGGATCTGCACGAGAACTTCTGACTGGACATAGAGAAAGGGAACCCCAAAAGCCACCAGCTGACACATGAAAAAGGAGTCCAAAGGGTTCTGGGCTACCTGGTGCCCAATCGAGGAAACTGTGCTTTGCAGGTGCTGGCTTGCCACCCTAACTCTGTCAAAGAGGCCGAGAGAGTACTGCACCACCCTGCTAAAGAAGGAAGCGGAGCTACCTGGGGCCCTCTCTGCTGAGGCGGAGATGGTATTTGCCCGTCCACTTCCATCACTTGCCATGGCGTCCTGCAGGGGTCCTTTGGTGTCCTGCAAGAATGTCGGGAAAATTCAGTTAATATTCAAATTGAAAATGCCTCAGAAATACACTTTTTTTCCTGGCTGTATGTGCTGAACATGTTGAACCAGGAAGACATCTCTCTCACAATTACGATACCCCTTAATCATCACATATGGAGGCAAGGCCTGAAACAAGTGTGTGCCTTCTGAATGTATAGCCTTAATAAAGCTCTGAAAAACAAGCTGGATATCGAAGAAAGTCAAAGCAATAAGATTCCTGAAGTCTGCTCTTTTGGAAATAAAACAAGTACCATTTTTAGTCTTTGGTTTTGGGCACAAATATTGGGACAGATCCCTTATCCATCCAAAAAGGAGTATGGCTTCAGTTTGTACTAATAAAAACCTGAGAAACAGGCAGAAAGACAAGCATCACCACTACCACAAAGGAAAATATAACTTCAGACCGGACTGTTTGTAGCATGAGCTAACCAGAACTCAAGAGACTAGCATGTAGTTTGCTCAGAGTATTTCAGTGGTTTTGTTTCAGCAAAAACACTGAAAAAGGATTTGAGGAGACAAGTTAAAGTGCCTTAGACTTTAATGACAAAATCTGGGAGACTTTTCTGTATTACACAGTATCTCTTGAACCAATATTGAAGCACAAATGCTTCCATTATGGTAATATAGGAAAAGGGATATCCTTTCATTTCATGCAGATTCCCTTTAACACATGGAAAATGTTCACAAATGAAGGAAGATTGCCTTCATAATGCATGCAAGTGGAGAAGAACTTCATGTTTCAAAGGAAATGCAAATAATTTATTTCCTCTTAGGAAAAAACATGGAGACACAAGGCAAAACCAAAATGGGTAAAATTAGTCATTAAGACTCTATGGACTGAGTAAGTATTTCAGCTTACAAGAAAAATCAAAATCCTGTTCTGGACAGTACATTACTTCATAATAAGAACCATGAAAAGAACCGGTAATTAAAGGAACCACTTTTAAATAAAATATATAGAGCCACAAGCTCTCACAACATAAAAAAGGCACTTCAATGCACTCTGAATTTTTCTATTCTCTGAAAAACAAACAACAACAACAAAACCCTCCAGCATATATACTTTCTTAATGTTACAAATCAAAGCCTATTAATATGAATTGTTGGATGAAAATGAGTTACCTTTCCTGACAGAGGACCCACTGCTGGCCTCTTCCGTTGAGCATACCCAGAGAGTCGGTAACAGTAGTGAGGCTTACAGTAGAACTTACCTACAGATAAAACACAAATGATGGTCAACAATGAGAACACAGCAGTTCAGCACAACATAAATGTCCATCTCACTGCAGCTTATTTTCTGTTGCCATTGCCGTCGCTCCCTCTAGTTTCTTCACTATACATGGAGGCAAATGCTATCTGAAGTTTTAACTCCAGCCCTCCTCTCTCCCCCTCCTAACTAGCCTCCTTTCCATTGGGTGTCTGACAGCCATTTAGCTTAAAATCCTATCAAACACCAAAGCAAAGCTGTGAAGCTTGTGTGGTATCACATGCTAACAATGCAGCAGTGTGTGAGGAACAAAGAAATCATCACATGAAAAGCTGGCAGAAGCACTTTTGGAAAAAGCAAGAATGAATACAACCAGCAGAGGGAAGTGGGAGAAGACAGTGTTAACTCCCAAAGCACCATCTCTAAAAATGCACAGTGGCTACTTATGGAAAGTACAATCAACAAATGATTAATTTTCACAATCAAGGCATTTTGCGATACTACTGGTTTAGTAACTGCCCACAAGCCTAGATGGGTTTTCACTGGTATTTTGAACACTGCCGGGAAGTAATACCATAATACAAACATATAGTGATAACATAATACAAATGATAATAATAGCAGCAAATTGATGGCACATAATTATCTTTCAGTGTACCACTGTCAGTGTATCCTGCTTGGCACATGCAGCCCATAGTAGTATCCCCTACTGCTATCCTATTCATACAACACTGCTAATATATTTCAAATCAGTATTCTGATCTTTGCCTCTTCTTCTAGTTTCAGTGGAACAGTATTTGCACAATGCTTTGCTTTATGATGGAAAAGTGACAAACGCTATCTTTTGCTAGTCTCTGCTTAAATAAACATTTCTTCACATTTACTCTTTAAAAAAGCCTGCGCTTTCAATTTGTCTATAAAGAGCTACAACAGAAAAGCTCTTACATAAAAAATGTCAGACTTTGAAGCCTAAAACCAGACAGTGACTACAGAACGTTGCAGAATGCTCATCAGTCAAAACAGCCAGATGAACAGCAACAATGCGTGTACAGCTTTGTTATTTTTTCTCTCAAAGAAAACCTGGAATGAAACATAAGCTAAATTTTCACTGCAATTAAATTAGCTAGGAAACTACATATTTCTGTTTGGCCATATCTGCTTCGTATCCATAAGCAAGTGTTAGGCATTTAGTATCATTTCAGAACCAATGCTATTAGTGTGCTGAAACTCTGAGCCTTGTGTTTGCCTCACTGAGGCCTATTTGGCCGTAACTGCATACATAAGCTTGCATGCAGAAGGAATAACTAAATCTGGGGCCAAAAAATGTTTCAGCCTATACAGCTGACAGAGGAGCTCGGTTTGTTATTGCTAAACATAGAGTTAAGATACCCAGTTCTTTGTGTATGCCCAAAATAACAGCATTCCTCAAAAAACGCTTTTTTCCAACTTTGATTATGGATGAAGATGTTACTTCTATATGCAGATTTCAAAATTGTTACTGGGCCCTTTAAACTTGCAGGCCAACTCTGGTGACCTAACAGTCGAGTAATAATTTATTCTCTGTTTCTTACTAGGAGACTGGTTTATGATTCTAAGTTTCCTCAACACTTTGTGACTGAACAAGTCCATTACTTAAATTCATTATATAATGCACTGTAAATATGTAATTTTGGTTCTTTTTTTCCCTTAAGCCTAGATGCCATTTTGACAGCCACTATTCTATCCACTATATGCAAAAAGTTTCTTCCTAGTTACACACAGTAGATACCTACTAATTTCATAACATTTCAATCTGCAGTAGAACATTCTGGAGTTTTATCCTGTGGCATATCAGTTTGTACTTTTCATTTAATTTTTGCCTCCATGGGTGGGGAGAACTAACAGTACTAACACTTTTTTTTTTCCCCGGTTATTTTGGTTTCTACACCATCATGTCTGGAGTAGAATCCTTTCCACCTAACCTCTCACTAGTTTTACACCATCTTGCACATACTTTCCTCCTGAGATGGGAGTAAAGATAAATGGCAGCTGTGGAAGAAAATAAAGAAACTTACTGACATAAATAAAGATTTATCTGAGATAAATTTCTTGTATTTTTTTCTTCAGAATACATGAAGTTTCTGTCAAACACTGCTCAACATAAAGTGCAACACATTTTAGAAGGAGAATACTTTTCACAAGCAATGTGTGATTTCAAATTACTACTCTTATAGGTATGCTTTGTTGATAAATTGAGTTTCAACTGCTGCCATATTATCTAGTTTCTAAGATCTGTTAGGTGTATCTGGAGATTCCCTTAGCATGCTAGACTCTTTAACCGAGTCATCAGCAAGTTTTGTAATACTATTCCTTCTTCCTCAGTCTATCAGACACAGAAAACAGTCATTATTGAATCTTCAGGAGTGACTTCAACAGCACTTTCTCTCTATAACATTGACCTACCTCTACTCAACTTTGATACTCCATTTTTCATTATACAAACAAAGCTTAGTTTGTAAGGACCCTGATCATAAACCCCTTAATATAGATCCTGATCATAAAATCCGTACTTCAGTACACCTAAAATAAACATATGGCCTTGGATAGCTGTGATGTCTTCAAGAAGAAAAAGCTGACTACATTAGTCTCTTACATGTTATTTTCTCTTAAGTGGCATTAAACACTAAGGAGTTTCCTCATTTGACAGTAACGAAAAGGGTCTGACCTTCAAACTCAGACTCCAAACCCCTTTCAAGACCCCAAAAGCTATTTGTTTTGTTGCATTCTAGGAGCTGTTATTACGTTAAATTATGAGTCCAGTTATGTTGCTGTAGCATGACCTGGCCATGGGAAGTCCACGTAGTTTCAACAGTTTGAGAGATGGTGTCTTTGGAATGGATGTTATCTTCTTCCCTAACTCACCAAATACTTCTTAAGCAAAGAAAAGGCTGAAATCACTAGACAGACTTCCAAGACAGTTAAGTGAAATCTGACAAAAAGGCAATTTCTCTTACCATCTTCAATATCATAGGCATAAGATGACAAGCGCAGAGTTGTCGCACAGTATTCACACTTGAAGCAACTGCGGTGGAAGAACTTGCCTTCAGCACTCAGCCTTTCCATCACATAGACTCGCTTGCGGCAGAAGTAACAGACATCACTGCCTCCCAGGTTTTGAGGGAACTCCTTCTTGAGTGAGCCCTAGACAAAAACAGGCATGGCTAAATTTGTGTGTGTCCAGACTCACCAAGGTTGCAGAGTCATATTTTATCTTCATTTATGCAGATAGAGGAGCATCTGAATATTGCAGTTCTTTCACACATGGATGCTGCAGTTCTTCGACACAACTCACAATTTTAACCAGGACACAAAAACTAACCTTACAGTCCAGGGAGGAAGGTCCTAGGATGCCATGCCTACAGATGTCAGGAGTAAAATAAGCTTCGGATAGAGAGTGGACACCAGTACTATTAATGATGACTTTTTAATAAATGACTGAAGGAGGCATATGACGGAAAGCCAAAACCATTAGAAATCCCTCAAACAGCAATTCTTAGACATCTGTTATCAAAATCAGTATCTCATCCAAAAAATAATCACGCAGAGGTAGCCCCAGTGGATCAAACATCTTCATCAATATGACAAACAGTTTCTCAACTGTTTTTGCACAACCCTTGGATGCTGAGATAAGATTAAAAAACATCTTGCAAGAAAAATGAGGACAAGCATGAGGGTAGATAGAGAAATTAAATCTTTCACAAAGCTACAACAGATTCCATCAGTGGTAGTAACAACTCGACACTCACAGATCTACAGTACATCTAAACACAAACACGCATTATCTTCTGTACATCGTCTTACCAGTTCCTTCTTGTCTAGAAGGGTTTTGGGTTGCTCTTTCCTTTGAAGCTGATTGGCTATCTGCTCAGCCAAAGAGCTCACTCCGCCTGTGTACATCTTTATATACTTCTACCAGATGGATGGAAAAAAACAATAGTGAAGTGAGAAAAGAAAAAAAATCAAATTAAAAAAAAAGACTAAAATGAGAATAGGTTAGGTGGTGAAAAGGTGTAGAGAGGTCAAATCATGCCAAGACAGTGGACAACATGAAGTGACAAGTAGTAACAACAAAGCTTGTGTCATTAGAGATCACCAGTATAGTCTAGTATCAACTGCAGGAAAGGGAAAAAAGGCTTGCATTTTACATCCTCTAAGTGCTCCAGAAATACTATGCTGATGAAGAAAGGAGATCTTATCTTTGCTTGTGGGGTATTTTGTACCTGGAAACCTGAGCATAGACACTTCCGAAGACAAAGCCAAATACAGGTTAAGATTTTAGGTTCCAGGTAAAATTGCCATCATAACAAAGACCTATTAGAAGACACTGAATAGTCTACTGCAACATGCTGATCACAGCAGTCTGTTTATATGCTTAGTAAAGGGAAAGAATTAATTTATATAGATGAGGGAGAAATCCTTAACTAAGGAACTCAAAACAATTCAAAAATATTGAAAAAATATGATTTTTTCCAATGCTGCAAATACATAGAGATTTATATGGAAACAGATGCAAGAGCCTGAGCCAATGTACCAAGAGCCATACTTGCACACATCTGGAATATATACTTGTTCAACTGTGAACACAGCTTTATGACTAACTAGGCTTTTCTTCATTATGGGTACCAAATGACTCTCTAATTCTGGCTATCTAAAACCCCTCCAGTATTCTGAAAAATGTAGACAGGTTGACTGTTACCTTAGGTAGTACAAAATGAGTGTTTGCAAGCCAAGTTCAGTCACTGCAGGAGCAGAGGAAGTGTTTTTCACAGGGAATACTTACAACCATTGGCAATAATTACATGGTTAAGAAAATCACATAATTACACCCATGTTAGCTCAACCACACTGCACACACCATGTATTTGATTCAGAGCAGCAAAGAGCACACCAAGCAATTTTTCTTTTCCAGGCTAAGAAGCATTATGAATGTTTCTAATGCGAGCCTCCTCAGCAAATGAGGGATCATCAGAGAGACAGTCCAGCTTCCGGCAAGTGTAACATACCAAGGATAACAGCTTTCTGAAGAAAAGGACTACAGTTGTATCTCAAGACTCCCTTTACCCATATAGCAGAACTTGTTTGAAGGATTCTAGTTATTTCCCACAACTAATAACACAGCACAATTTTCACATGTGTGGTTATTAGCCTTTTAGGAGTGTTTAAGACCATCATGTGTTCAGACATGAGAACAGCAGGAAGCATCACTAAAACTGAAATCCACCACAGAATGGGTACTTTGGAGGGCTCAGCCACCAGAGATTACTGCTGCTATCACTGAAATCCTAACTATTTAAGCTCTGTGTGACTAAAGTGATGACGCTTTATTTCTACTCAGACACAACTTCTATATCTATTGATTCCACCCCAGAATGCAGAGTACTTGTGGAATTTATAAGTGCAAGAAATAATGCATGGTTTGTCTTCCACAGGTTCCATACACTTTCTTAGCTACTGTGTGCACACATGTATGTGCAGAGTTGTCAGTCAATGTCATACACCACACCTTGTCAAATATTACATTTAAAATGGTGACAAGTGGAAAAGATCTCTTCAGCATTAATCCTTATTTGGCGAGAATAATTTGGCCAAGACTCTTCCTTTAAGAGACCAGAAGCCTTTAAGACTTTTCTTTAAGACTTTTAAAGTTTTCTTAGAAGAGAGTTCAAGCTTTTCTGTGGGATAAACTTTCTTTTGGCTGAACCACGTTTCCACAGAACAAGTTTTGATTTGAAACACCCACTCAACATTCATTCAGATGCTTCAGGATCTTTAAATTTCTACCAGTACATAACATATGAAGGTCCATGCTTTAACAGCTGTGCTAATCTTAACTGACAATACTCTGGACTATTTAGTGTGAGAAACTGAGTTGCTGAATTCCTGATTTGGGGTTCCGATTTGGTTTGCCTTTTTCCTACACAACACATTTGGCCTTATACTAGGCCTTAAATGAAACACTTTGCCTTTCCTTCTATGGGCAAAAGCCTTTAAAATATACAACATTTTGTAAAGAACCCACTCCAGCTTAGGACAAATCAAATTCTTACTATTTACGTATGATAACTGCAACTAGTTATAATCATCACTGAATTTTCAGAATGCCAAAGTGCTTTTTATTACACATTGTCTACTAAGCATATATGCAACAAACGCATTCTGCAGTTTGGCCCAAGATCCTAACAAAAGCAGCAAGCGAAACAAGAAAGCTTTACTGCAAAGCCAAAAAGACTATCAGTCCTCAAAAAAATAACATTCAAGAGCAAGATGTACCACTTCTCATTTACACCAGATGTTAAATGCATTTAGTTTAAAACTGCTATATGGTTGATGATAACAAAGCTATGCCATATATTGCCTCTGGCTTCTCATTTGTGCATGAATAGGCACAGAAATTGCATTCTGCAGGTGAAGCACTGCAAGCCTGGCCATCCCTTGTGATGTGTTGTTGCCTGGTGGGACTGGGGTGCAGCAAGCGAACACAGCTGAGTGCACCTTGCAGTGCTCAGGCTAATGCTACCTGTCGAAGAGAGTCAGATGAAGGTGAAGAAGGGCGATTAGAAGAACGGAGGCTAAGGGAGAGCTCCCACTGGTCAACAAAGAATCGGCGAGACGGTTCAGTCTCAGGCTAAAAAATAAAATAAAAACCAAAACAATCATACATGGCTACAGGGAGAAGAGAGGAGAAAATACAAACATTCAGACCCTCTATGCCCACCATCAAAAAAAGATGCGCCTAGGAAAACTTGAGGAAAAATGTGAGTGTATCTTCACTTTCTCCCTATCAAGACAGAGTAAGTTATTCTTAACTTGCGCTTTATTAGGTTTTAAGTCATTTAGGACCATTTGGAAGCAGTTACCTCCTTCTACAGATGTCCAACCTCTGTAACCCAACCAACTCAGCCACTGGCAAAGCTCCCAAATCAATTTCCTCTACTCCTCCTGTATCTCCCACTGTTCTTTACTATTGGCCTAAGGCACAAAGATCATATTTCAGGCCATGTGAGACCTCTTCTATATTTTAACTACATAAACCTGAAGCCTGCTTCTCCTTGGGGATGGAAAAGAAAGAAATTAACTTGTATGCATTGCCAGTAACCGGCAGCAAATTTCTAACCTAAAATTTACTATAAGCAGATTAGAAACATCACACTAAGAAGAATGAAACAATATAAACCAATATGCTGTGCTTGCTTATAAAATGGCAAACAAAAAATCCCAAACTGAGAATCTGCATCTTTCTGAAACTGGTTCCTCACAGGAGGACCCAACCAACTGGTCATCCAACATACCCCTCATTAAGTCTATGGCTCATTATGCCTGTCTCCCAACAAATACTTCCCACAAACGGGGAAAAAACAATAGCTGGAAGTATCAGACAAATAGTGCTGGTAGAAAGAGCACATTCCTAGAAATGATTGCCTGGAATGAAAAATTGTGCAAGTTTCAAATATTTGACTCTCTTTTACAAGAAAATTATGGTGTTAGTTATAAAAAGGAAAAATTAATGTCATGTAGCTGTTTCTAGACGCTTAGGATAGGATAAGCTCAAGACTAAAACTACTGGACAAAAAGCGAAATACCTTGGCTTTCACAATTTCCCCAATTTAAAGAAATACAAGTATTCATGGACAAATTTTCTATACTTCAGATCATAAACATTTAAACAAATTTCTTTTTGGAAAATGTCTTACTTTGCTAAGCCTTCCTTCTCTTACTGAACTATTATTCTTCTTTTCCTTCACTTAAGTCCCACACCATAATCCATCACTGCCTGCAGTGTTCCAACATCTGTTTCCTTTTTCCTCTCTGCCCTACCCACTTTATCCTTTCCTCTACTTTGTGTTCTCAGCCTCCCCTGTTTTCTCTTCTCCTAATCTGTACTACACAGAAATTCAACAGAATTCAAAAATTATTTTTGCCTTTGCATTATAATGCTGTTAATCTTTTCTAGCTTCAAAAGGAGCTTAAAAGTGCTTAGACAGCAACATAAAAGGTAGAAACAAGATGTTTTGGTCTAGATGTTCATTTCTGTATTATCATTACAACTAAGTAGGGAAATGCACACAAACACGCTGTCTTTGGATCATGCCCAAGTTCTTCAGTTATGCACTCATTAAGAGAGGTGCTAAGATGCTTAAACCAGTCTTCTTGCTTGGTCTTTCAGAGTTTCTTCCATGTCCCCAAATCCTATCTAAAATCCAACTAAAGGTTCGCTCTTTTTTCTTGGAGAACAGCTTCACTGACTTTAATCACCAGCAAGGAACAGCAATGAGAAGTAACCTAGATGTTATAAATTTCCTTTTGACATGGCTCGGAAAAGCTATGCCCACAAGAAAAAGTTCTGGGACTGTTTATACTCCAGCAAAAGACAGTTTGATTTTGGATGGTTAACTCAAAACAGTAAGTTATTAAAAAAAATAATCACTTATGTAGATAGTGTTTTCCAAAAAGCACTCTCCAGTTTGCCAAATGCTGATGAAGATAAGTGAAAATAGATAGGGGCAAGCAACTAGAACCTGAAGAAACCACTGTTCAAACCATGTGCTCCCATATGCCAAGGACGACACACTGGAGAGAAAATTACACACAAAACCAAACCAAGAGTGTACACTAGAATCAAAGAAAATCCACATAAGCTGCCAACTCTACCATTGGAAAAAAGCTTGCATGAAGTATGGACATGAAAGTAGTACTTCAGAGCCAGGAAGTGTGCCTGGAAAACGTGAACGTTGTTGCTTCCAGAAGCATCTGTGAGCATCTGACTGGTAGACGACCACTGTGAGATGATCTGATCTGGATGATTCCAGCTGGTTTTCAGCATGTAGTCTGAAGCCCAGAGGCTGGGTTTTACCTTATTGTTTATATTGTGTTTTGAGAAACAGAAATACTGTTATTTATTAAACAAGGACACAGGTAAGAAGTGGGAAGTAGGATAAAAATACTACACAAAATAGACTTGACTGTGTCCTTTTAGCCATGTGACTGTAGAGCAGTGGTCATCATATTTTGGTGAATTTTTCTCTCTCTCTGACGCCAGATGTGATCAGTACCCAGAATCCCATACTGATACAGGACACCAATAGGCAGGGCTGTAGTCACCTGATGCCTCACTGCAGGTCTGGACTCCAGGAGGGCCCTTTGCTCAACATTCTCAGGCACTTGGTCATCAGAAAATAAACGAGGAGATCTCTGTGAGATGAGGAAGGAGGAAGTAAACAAAACAGGAAAAAAAAAAAAAGCCCCCAAAGGAACACTGGAATGCCACACACAAGGTAGGAAATTCACATGCAGAACAGGAGCTCCCAAGTGAAGGCTGCTTTTACTCTCAAAGGCTACTGCTCTAATCAAGTGCTAAGCTTTGACCCATAAGGCCAAGAAAAAAAACAACCAAATTAGTTGTAATTCACAACCCTCCCACCTAGGACTGCTGCAGCCAAACCCAAACAAGCGTGTGGCCTCTCTCTCTCTGGCATTACTATCCAAAATAAATTAATAAAAAAACCCTGTGGCTTTATCATGCATAAAGGAGCTTATTTGCCAACTTATTTCGCCATAGTTCTCAATTCTCAAGGATTTCCTTTGCATATCTAAACCTGTACATACTTGTGTTTCTCAGATTTGTGCACAGAAATATGTTTCCAGGGTAACAATGTACTTCAGTTCTCATAAAGAATGAGTTAATTTCCTTAAAGATGAAAAGCAAATGCTGTACTCGTGAAGGAGAGGATGCTTAATAAGCCTGGCTGGTCAAAGCAAAGTACAGCAAAATCAAACTGTCTCAGAAAAAGCCAGTTTTACTTCTGCAACGTTGCTGTACTACTTGCTCTTACTACACTGTCATGTCAACACACCCCCAAGCACAATATTTGACACTTCTGCTATTCTGGTCTTGCATAACAATCTTAAACTGCTGTGTGGTGTGCTTATTGACACGGAAAACAAGACCTGGCTTGTAGCCTGCTACACAAGACTGGAGTATTGCTTGCGATATCACACAGCTTCAACCAATTTGTTTGTAGAGTTAAAAAGGAAACAGACTACAAACATGTGCATGAAGAAACCTCAGGCTTGATCTGTCAAGAATGCCAGGGTGCTGCTATGCATTGCTAGCTGTTCTTCAAAGCAGAACAGAAAATCAGGTTCATGCCCAATTTATGAGAAACACTTCTCCCATTCAGATACATTAATAATACTCTCAATTTTCAGCTGCTTTCAGTTCCACCTACTCCTTCCTCCTAGATCATTTTCACTAAAACTAGGGCCTATTATAAAGCTGTGGGCTTCTGTGTCACTGCAGACACATGCTTATTCATTTTCTACTGCCTGTCAGAAAACATTTGGCCCACAAGAGTCTTTTGTTAGAACACATTCTGAAAGTTGCAACAATTTTATAGCTGGCTACCACTTAAGACTTAATTCATCCAAAGCCTTTACTGGAATGTCAATGAATTTGTCAATATGAATTCAAATCAACCAATTCTTTTGAGTGCCTCTCTTTTCCTATGCTTCTGTATTATACTGAGCCATTCAGAGAGACGGTTGAATATTTCATTGTTAAGGCTGCTTCAAAGTCTCCATATTAAATAATGCCTCATCATTTCTCTTCTACTTTGGCCTGTAGGAGGCAAGATAGAATGCCAGCTGTTTAACCATCCAGAAAGCAAGCAGTGAAAACAATGCAACCATGTTTGCATGAATTAGCACCAAACATAACTCTACTTGTTCTGCTACAGCCACAGCATACTTCACCAAAGAGGTGTAAGAGGAAGAAGAATGGGAAGAGCTTAAGCACTAGATCTATGGCAAAATAAAAGCATGTAGCAAACTGTTGATAAAGGCTTGTTATGCATTTATGTGGGCATCACACAGAAATAATCACTCCTAATTGACTTTCAGCAGTTCCAGCGTGTTAACAGCAGCATTAGGATAAGTGTGTTTCACTACCCAGTCTACTTGCTCTCCTTATTACACATATCCACCACAGCCTTGTGTCATCAGCATCCATGCCATTTGTTCATGCTCTTTACCCTTTCCTGTCTGGGACTCTGCTCCCCGGGATAGTCAGCACCAGGTTCCCTGTTTCTCTGCAGGCAACAAATTATGAGCTTAACAACAATCACAGACCAACTTCTTAGTCAAAACATACTTCGTCTGATTTTTCTTAAGATGCAAGCAGAAAAGAGGCTTTAACGATAGCAGAACAGTTTAGTAAGAATATTCTAAACCTGCCAATAATAAGTTGGCTTCTGTAGGAAAATTAATTTAAAACATATATTCACATAAGGTCAGTAACAGACAATATATTAAAACAATATAATAAAAGTAGTACAGTAAAGATGGTAGCACACTCAATGTAATTCATACCGTGATGTTAGATCAAAGGATGGAAATGGAAAGTTTAAAAGAAGTGGCAAAATGAATGCATTAGAAGCACGGAGTTTAAAAAGGCATCAGTGTAACAAGGACACAGATCCACCTGACTTGCTAAGAGGCCAAGACAATTTCAGGAAAAGAAATCATTCCTAAGGAAAAAAGAACATCTCCAAAAGCAGACTTTTCAGCTGAGCCTTCAAACAAATCAGTTCTATAGCACAAGGAGCAAAAATTCCTCGGAGTTAAAAGGACGAAGCCAAATTTTTTATTATTTCTTTGAGCAAGACCACATGCAAAAAAAGTTATTTTATAGGACACAGTATAGAAAATGGTCAAAGTACACTTGGCCCCAGCAGTAGCTGGCTGTCATGACTGAACTAGACAACCAAAAAGACACAGGACAAATACTTGAAGCCACAGAGAGAAAACATAGAGCTAAAGAGTCCTTAGTGATTGAAAGCAAATTTCTCTATATGGAAAATGAATCACATGCCATACATTAAAAAGTAAAACCATATTTAACTGCCTTAGCTCCTCTATCTGCAATCTTGGGGAAAACCTTTCCTTTCTTATAAAAGGTATCTGTCAAAATTTTCAAAGCATGCTGGCAAGAAGACAGCTAGCTATCACATCACAGAATGGTCTGGGTTGGAAGGGACCTTAAAGATCGCCCAGTTCCAACTCCCTGTCATAGGCAGGGACACCCTCCACTAGACCAGGATGCTCAAAGTCGTGTCTTGGCTTTGAACACTGCCAGGGATTGAGGTAGCCACAGCTTCTACGGGTAGCCTGTGCCAGTGCCTCACTAGTACAGAGCTTCTTTCTAGTGCCTAATCTAGACCTAGCCTCTGTCAGTTTAAAGCCACTCCCCCTTATCCTGTCATTACATGCTCTTGCCAAAAGTCCCTCTCCAGTTTTCCCAGAAGTTCCCTTTAGGCACTGCAAGGCTGCTCTAAGGCATTCCCTGAACCTTCTTCTCCAGCCTGAAGAAGCATAAGTCTCTCAGCCAGTTTTCATAGCAGAGGTGCTCCAGCCCCCTGATCATCTCTGTGGACTCTGGACTCAGCCCAGTAAGTCCACATCCCTCTCCTGTTGGAGGCCCAGAGCTGGATGCAGTACTGCAGGGGCAGGATCACCTCCCTCGACCTGCTGGTCACATTCCTTTCGATACATGGCAGGACCTTGTACTTGGCTTTGCTGAACTTCATGAGGTTGGCATTGGCTACCTCTCTAGCCTGTCAAGGTCCCTCTGGCTAGCATCCCTTCTCTCCAGCATGTCAACCACACCACATAGCTTGGTGTCATTGGCAAACTTGCTGATCAAGACTAAGTCCTGACTACTCTGCTAAAAGATATCATGCCTTACAGAGTTTATAGGCATACTAGCATTCAGCAAAGAAACATTTTCCACCTATGAGGAAATCTCTTTGTACAATCCTTATTTAAAGTTATGAACTGCAGCTTTTTGTCACCTCAAGATTAGTTTGGGATTGGTCAGGGAGGAGTGGAATTTCATTACTGCAGTAGGAAAATTAAATAAAAATATTTAAAAAAGGATACAACTCAAAGAAGCATGATGACTATTTACAAGACTAATATTGAAGGATTTCAGGTAATATTTAACTGGAAGGACAACAAATGCATCTGCACAAACATCTGGATGCACATATATACATTGTGAATAGAACAGCTCTCTACTCCAAATTCAAGCCCAGACTGAGTGAACACAAACTCTTATGAGACAAAGGTCTAGGTATGGGGGAAACAGAAGCACCACAGTGGACATATGCAGGGCACAACACTCAAAAAAAGCACTTCATATAAGTAATCCTAAAACAGTTTCATGGATACAAGGGCAAATTTTCAGTCACACCTATTTAAAACAAAGACTGGAGAAGGAGAAAAGTTGCATTCTCTTTCCCTCCAACCATTTAACTTCTTTTTTTCTGCTACTCAAAACTCAGAAAGGCTACTGTAGTTGTAAATTGCTCTACAGTAAAACCCCAAAGTCTCCAGTGGACTGGAGAGTGGAGACTCTCCATGCTTCTGGTGAGATAATGCCAACTTGCATTTCTAACCTAAGAGGCTGAAGATGTCCTACCACCATCCGAAAAAAGAACATTGGAAATTCATTTGTAAATGGGATAGCCGGTAACTGATCTAGTCATTTGTGCAAGCAGTAATGAAGAGAGAGGGACAGAGCATGCAGAGGGAATCACCTGCTGCCTGGGATACGGTGGAGAAGAAGGTGGAGTGGAAGAAGAGAGCATGATGACTTTTTTGGGGCAGGTCCGAGAACATTCCTTATGCCTCATCTTTTTTTAAAACAGAAGAAAACAAAAACATCGTAATAATGGTAGAAAAGTTAACATTACCATTGGCTTTGTTGAGGCAGGCCAGAACGCGTCGACAGACAGACTGCGATCTTAAGCTCACGCATGTCACGAATGACCTAAAGACATTTTATCTGAAGCTTAAAGACTTAAGTTTTTCACCCATAACCACATGATCACGTGTCAGTTTGACAGATTCTTCTACTGGCAGCCAGTGAACAGTTTCTTGCATCAATCATCAATTAAACCAACAGCTTCTGACTCAAGATCTCACAATGAGTGAAAGGTACAACTTGGAACTCTCCATACCACAGATGGACTGCTCTTTGCTTCATGAAAAGTTTCTTATTACTGTGCCTCACAATGGTATTAAACCATCTCAGGCAAGTTAAACTCTACTGCATTCTAACAGAACACAAACAGAGCTGGTTTAAAGCCAAAATGTAGCCACACCTAATAGTCAGAATATTACACAACACACACACTGCCATACGTCCTCGTGATGAGTGTCCTCATTTTAATGTGCTAGAAAATATGCCTTTCTAGTTCTCTATTCCTATGTACAGTCTTTTCTCCACCACTTCTTGATATTAATGCATCTTCTGCCTGTTCATTAATGCTCTTACAGCTAAGCTGACACTAACATCTGTTTGGGTGTTCTCTTCCCTTTCAGAAGAAAAAACCCCAACTCTTAATTTCAAACAGATGCTACAAGCAGCTTAAACTAAAGCACACAACTCTGCACTGAAGCGGACGAGGAACATTCACATGCTGTTTTCAAAAGGCTCCACTGTGAAGCCACTGATTTCTAGCTGAAAAAGTGGTGACACTTTCAACCACTATTGCTGCTCATGGATTTTCCTCTGACCATGTCCAAGTCTGCATTTCAAATTTCAAAACTTTCACAAACTCCTGTATTTTTTCCATGGCAGATCTCAGAATACAACATTTTATAGGCCTATGTCAGTCCTCCAGTAGGATGCATTTCTGAGCACGCAAACACAAAGACGGCTATAGGAAAGAGAAAATAAATATCACAGATTTTAATAAATTATTGAATAGGAAAAACAGTATTTGCAGAAATCATTGATGGCGTATGTTCTGTCCTGTTGAGATTTCAGCTCCTGCTGGCTCTGTTCACCTCAGTCTTTGCATATCTTTGAAAACCACAGTTCCAACACAGTTGCTACTGCACTTTTATCACACTTCAGGGAACTACCTCAAAAGAGCAAGCACCAGATCTCTAGAGGCAGAAAAGATGTGTACCAAAGGACATGTGATCTCCATCGTGTAAGCATCTATGTATACATCAGTGATTTAAGCTCGCTGCTGTTAGAAGACCTATGAGACTATAGCAGAAAATGCTGAAGGTCATACACTGAGAGTCTGGAAAGCCAGGATAAAATTCCATTTAAAAGGCTCACTTCCCATACCATACCCAAACATTCAAATTCTCTTCTGGATAGACCATATGGCCTTTCAGTGGCTTCATGACCCCGGAGGTGCTCTTTCCCAAAGCAGCTTGGAAAGCAACAGAACACACCATGATGTTTTTATAGAAGTAAGCATTCATTTGAGGAGATTAACCACCACACCATGAAACACAACACAGTTTTTTTAGGAGATATTACCATCACACAAATTACACACATTTTCACTGTTCACATACACTTAACAGCACCTTTGTGCATTAGTACCTGCTCCTGAGGGGCTCATAACAGCACAAAACCAATTTTGCCAACACAAAACAACATTTCCAAAGTGCAGCTTAATAAAGCAAATTTTGTAATCCAATTCAAGGGGAAAATACAGGCCACATAGTATACTGCTAGCTACAGATTGGTGAGGTTTTCAATCTGCTTGATCTTTCGAAGGTTCTCTCTTTTTGAGAGAAAGAGCATTAAAGGCCTTGTGATGAAAGTAAGAACTGTTTCAGAGCAGTTTCTGCCAGGCCTTCATTCTTTCTAGGAATTCTGTCTTAGCAAGCCACCTCTACAACAAATATTTTGTTTTACAAGCTCATTGCAGCTGCTGGCCTCATAATTTTTAACTCCAGGGCAAAGATTCTAGATCTAAACTGAAGAGCAAGCACAGCTAGGGAATTCCATTTGACAGAAACTGGCAGGCAACAGCCCTAGGCAGATGTAATTTTCCCATCAAAACTGGGGGTCCAACCCCCACCACATCCTTTGCAACTGTGTGGTTTCCCTCCTGCAATCACTCTTATGCTTTTACAATATACCTTCCTCTTCCACATGGTTTTCAAGATTCAGGCAGGACCAAACCTATCAATCACAAGACATGAAATTGCCCTTCTCTCAGCTGAGGATCTCAACTTAATTCTGCCTACTGGCAAGAACATTAGGCAACCTGTGGTTTCCCCTCCAGTAACACGTCACCACTTCATTCCCTTAGGAGCTGCTTTGCTCCTCTTCAAAGGACTCCAGCAGAATGTATTTGCTATGTGATATACCTTATGCACAGTCACTGACAGAAGCTTTTGCTTGTAACTCTCATACCGCACAAGAGAACCCTTTCCCATAGCTTCATGAACAACTCTTCCGATTTGTCCCCCTAAATTGGCAGGAGCAATACTACTCCTTTATAGCATCTCCAATAACATGCACTGGTAGCCAGCACCAACTCCACTGTCGGAAGACTGTGGCCCAGGAAACAGCTTTGTAGCTAGAGTGCCCAATGTCACTGTAGAAAGGTACAATCTCACAGCTACCAGATTCTGCATGCCTAAGCAACCAGAATGAGGAATCACAACAGCCTGATGAAGCACTGCTTCAACAACTTCCTGCAAGATGGTTTTCTGTCCAAGTTTGGCAAAGCTGACTGCCTGGCTCAAGTGGACGGCATCCTGCCTCAGCTGATCTCTGATGTGTTGAGAATAAACGATTCTATATATATTCATAGCTTTTTAATGAAGACAACTGATGTTCTTCACTTCGGCAGGCAAGTAATAAGGAACCTTTGGAACAGGGACTGTGTCAATTGTTTCTTTGATCCTACTGCATCCTGCAGAATTTGAATCCTGAAGCCCAATTTTGTTCTTCTCCATTTCAGTTATCCAATGAATAGCACTGCAAATCCAGCAAGAAACCTGGACTGAAGAACCGATCATCTTCTGTTCATGCAGTAAAGCTTATCTAGGAAAGATCATCTCCCTGTGTAATCTTGAGAGGGAAATCATCCATAGAAGGCAATCACTGTCAGTGTTGAATAATTAAAGTCCTCAAAAGTACCACTGTTACAAAAAGATTTTTCTCAGATCTGCCCTACATTGCTGCCTATATGGATATTCTACCGATGTAGAGGAAGACCAGAAGGATTCCACTACCAGCACCCCACTTTGTATTTTTTTACTTGTGTAATTCAAGTATAAGCAAAGAACAAACACGAGAACACACTGCTCTTTGGTGAGGAAAAAATTCTCATCCTAAGCGCAGGAAACAAAAGGTTGTCCGTTTTTTTTATCTATTACAAACGGATGACAGTGAGAACTTGGGTTTCACCATAAAGACTACAAAGCTGTTGCAAAGTTTCAACAGCAGATTCAAACAGAAATCTCAAGGCTGCAGGGATATGATCTTTTTCAAGTGCTAAAATACAAATCTTCATCCTTCTTAGCTGGGAAAGACAACCAATGCAATCCAGTTTTCCTTTTTTTGTGGGAAAGATAAGCAATGGTCAACTGACTTAATACTATACAGCCATATTATGTTCTTCTGTATCAGATCTTTGGGTACTCTCCCTTACGTGGGAAGAATTCTCAAAAGACAAAATTTGCATTAATCATGGAAGATGTGTATCCATCTGAAAGTGCTCATCAGCCTATAAAGAAGATTTTCGTAAGACAGAAGAGCAAACACCGAGTCAGGAAACCTAAACATAGTGCTGTCATTTTTAAGGCTCTCTTGACAGTCCTACTGACAACAATTCTTCTGTCTTGGGTCTTCTTCCTTGGAAACAAATCTTCCAGATCATGGCAACAAGTCATGACATGCAGAATTGTGTTGAATGCTTCAAACATGAGTATCAATATGAATCCTTAGTCATACAGAACAGTGAATTTCCAAACTAGTGTCACTTTCTTCCTCTTGACTCCAAAGTATGCTCTGTTTAAACTGCAGCCAGAAAGAAGCAGATTTTTCTCCAAATTACAGCTGCCAGAAAAGTATCTCCCAGTACTCTTAGAAGCAAGAGGAGGCCATTTGCAGAGGCAAACAGCGGAAGTACAGTAAGCCAATGAGGTAAGTATTCCTACCTGCCTGAAAAAACTGTCTGTCACAAGCCTTAGCTACTGAAAGTGCATGGCTGAAATAAAAACACTGGCTATGACAATGGGCCAAAACACGAGAGAGAATAAAATTTGATACCTGATGATTTTTCTGCTTGTCTGAAACCATCTGCAGCAGCAAACCTAAAATTTCCTTAATTTACAGAAACTGAAGCATCTGCAATGCCATGTATGTGAGAAGTTGGCAAGGAAAGTTACATTTGTCAAAGAGAAAGGAAAACCACAGTGATGTCTTCTGTAACTGCAGAAGATAAGATTTCACATGTGAATAGCAAACCTGATAACCAATTTTACTATTTATATCAAGGAAAAGCTTTAATATAACAGGTGACATGACACCTTTTACCTCATTGGTTGTGACAATAGCTTATGTTTCAAATGTAAGAAAACAGAAAAATCTAGGCATTCTACAGGCAAGTTTTCTGCTAAAACTTCCAACGAAACCCCAAGGAAGCTGAAACTATGAGAAGAGGGCAGGGAAAATTTTCCTAAGTGCTTTTGAAATATTAAACCATGCACCATTACCAAAGAGTGATGCTGATCTTATTAACCAAAAGCTAAATTATTTTAAACATGACTCACAAAAG
This sequence comes from Psilopsiagon aymara, assembly GCA_024733675.1. NCBI lineage: Eukaryota > Metazoa > Chordata > Aves > Psittaciformes > Psittacidae > Psilopsiagon > Psilopsiagon aymara. The sequence goes on along the minus strand of JANRGW010006627.1, from coordinate 70,170 downwards.
GTGCTGGAGAAAGACTGGCTTAAAAACAGGACAGTGATAGCTGGTGTGGGGTGCAGGCAATGTATAGTATTCATAATCGGTTTCTTTACCTGTTTCCACTGGGGTATGGGAGCAAGACGGCCCTGCTCTCGTCTGCTGGATGGCTGGTTGTGAACACGTTCTTGATAAGGCAGGACAGGTTGCTGCATGCAGGTTGTAGGGAAAATGGGACCAAGGAGGAAAGATAAAACAGTAAAGGAAACTCAAAAAAGCCGAAGGAGTGGGATACAGAGTAAGACAGACAAACATTTAAGGAAAAAAAAAAAGGCTAGGGGAGAATTTATTTAGCAAGTAAAATACTAAAAAAAAAAAAAAATGCAAAAACGGGAAACCACACGTTTTTGTTCCTTCTCTTTATCTTCGTTGTTTCTTCAAGTCAGCCTGGTTATTCCACCCATACATAGCAGCTGAGAAACACACGACTGATAAAGAGTAGGAGAAAAACCACCGTTCTAAGGTTGTGTTGTACTGCTAACAGTGATGTGCTGTGTAGCGCAGCCATACTTGACCAAGCCTTAAAGCAGCAAGGTCAGGGTCTCACTCAATCTGGCCATGGCAGCACAGAGCCCGGCACAAGCTATGAAGACAAACCAAGCAGCAGAGCAAGAACTCAAAGTCTTTAAACCATACTGAGCCTTATACAGCTGACACTGCACTGCTGGCAGTAGTTTGAAGTGACTCAATCTAACTTTGAAGATAATTACCCTGCAGCTGCAGTAGTCAAGATACCATCCTGAATAAGCAGCAGTTATCCGGAAGCTTCACTTGGAATTACAGAAATATCCTGACTGCAAAGAAACTCTCAGGCATTTACTTGCTGCACTTATATGCACATGCAAAACTTAACCACAGTTCACAAGAACGCACAGATGTAACACTGCATGATGAAGTTCACATCAAATTAAATGATAGTTTTTAAACATCAGAAGTGGAATGTTTCTGGAAAGCTTTTAAACAGAAATAGTAGTTATAAAAGAAACCTAATTGCTTGTGAAAGAACTTACATAAGACAGGCAATGACAGAGAAATAGACTTTTATTAGGAAGTTCTTCTCCAGCCCATACTCCTAAATTTGATCTTTTTCTTTTTTGAGAAAGCTTCACTCTTCCCTAGGAAAGCCTTTGAAGCAGAGAAGTGCCACTAGCATCCAGTCTCAAGGAATGCATCTTATTATTCATTATTTTCCTTCTCAATTCCAAAAGGTTTTATTACCCATCTCCTACCTGTCTTCGTAAGCTTGAGGACTGCACTGGTGCATTCTCCTCAAACTTGGCCAGTAGCTGGGTTGCCATAGATTTGACTTTGTTCTGATTCCCAATGGCAGCATCAATTCTCCTCTCTGTCAGGGCGCTCACCAGTGTGGGCCTTTCTTCTCTGTAGCTTCGTGGTATGTCCTCCTAACAATCAGCAATATCAAAAGATATAACTGCATCACCTTTTCCTCTCTATGTGGAAAACAAATCTATTAGTCTGCACTTGAAAGCTCACATTTCTGTTTCTTTTGGCATGTCATCAAAAGTTCTGTTAAAACTTTCCTTACCTTTTCAACCTTATTTGATACACTTACAAACCAAAGAGACCACAGCTGAAACACTCCCATGAATCCCTTGACATAAAGCAAAGGCATATCTCTAAACCTTTGGTGACATCTCAAAACACTAAATTTTAACTCATTTATAGCTATTTGGCTATAAACATTTCAACTAAAGGACTGGCTTATGGGGCCTACCAGACATATTTGCTTTTTGCACTAACCATGGCTAAAGTTTAAATATGAATGAAGCTTCTGTCTGTACTGCATTACCTTTCTTAATGAAAGCTTTATTCCTGGTGTCCTCACATCAAACCAAAGTAAACTGCAGTAAAAACAGAACATGAAGGCACTGCAATATTTCAGTTTTGATATACTATTCTTTCATAAGCATCAGTCAAATATTTACACTAAAGATATGACAAAGCATAATCCCTGAAGAATTAATTTTTATCTAAAAAAATAACCTTATATAAACCCTGTCTGAAGATACAAAATGAAAGGACTGAAGTAGGAAAAAGAACCTATCATATGTTTTCCTCCCTGACACCTTCTTCATTGTAATACTTACATCCTCAGATTGGCTGGTTTTTCTCCTCTTTCCTGCACCATCCAGCTCTTTTTCTTTTTTGTCCTGAAAACAGAAGGAGGAAGAAAAAGAAATAAGCAAACACCAACGATAAAGATTCATATACCTTTCTGGCCTGAGACAAATGTCATCAATGTACTTACATAAGCTTTTCAATGCAACTGATTAATTCTCTGGGCTCATTTTCCATTTGTTTAAGAATAGGGTTTTATCCTGATCTGCATTAACAGATTCCTACTTTAAAACTGTACGTTCTTCAACACTTTCAACTAATTGGGAACTGAGTAACAAGTTATGTTCCAACACAAAATATATTCCCAAATACCACTACAAGGCTGGGATTTTAAGACTGAACTATACCACTAATTAAGAACACATACTACAGATGTGATTCTGCAGTTATAAATGCTATGTGCTGCCCCATACCAAAAGCTGACAAACACGTGGTATCTTGTAAACACACAGCAAATACACACTCCTACATGCACTTCTGGTGCTGCTTACTTGGACAGCAGCCTAACAGACACAAGTGGCATCGAGATTGTGGTACAGTTACCTTTGGAGTGCGTTTTCGAGAGATGCTTTGTCCCAGTTTACTGAGAAAAGAGATAGGCGATTTGGTACTGGCAATGAGGGCAGCTTTTTCTTCTGCATTCAGGTCCAGACTATCTGTTAGCAAAAAAAGGTAGGACAAGGGAATGCCAAGAATTCTTTTCTGTGGTGCTATTATTAAATACACAACTGAAGGACTTGCTGACTATCTTTCTGAACATGCCACTTCTCACGTTCTTAGTACAAAACTATTTTAATGCCCAGAATTACTACCCTTCTCAGCTACTCTGTTTTTCATTTTACCAAAATCAATTCTTCTTTCAGGGTTTACAACCATCCACAAGAAACACTAGGTTTGTTGACTTTATTTACTTTCGTATTTAAAGAGCATCATGATCATCAGTTTTCTTACAAAGAGTTTAGAGGTTTGGAAATAGTACCTGATACATACTATATTTTTAAAAGCCTATTAAGAACACTTTTTTTCCCCTCCATCAGAATGTGTATTTGAATTAAGATCATCAATAGTAAAGTTGTAAAACATTATTAATATTTAAAAGTAAGCCATATGATTTGTGTCAGGCAATGACATTCTTCTGTTCTGATCAAAGACCTTTCATTTCTCATTGGCCTGAAGTTAGTCTCACCATTCACAGAGAGGTAAAGAGGTATGAAACTTAGCCAGTGTTTTGAAATTACCTATTAAGCAACTACTAGCAAGGCATCTCACATAAGCTAAGACTGATGAACCCCTAAGAACAGCAAGAAAGCAGAAAAGTTAGCTAATATTGCTGAAGCAAGTTTAGAACTTTTGAGGGCATTCTTTGCAGTAACTCTTTTTTCTGCTCCTGATGCTACTAACATTGTATTTATCAGCACCACTAAGAAGTCAACTTCTTGTAATGTAAAATTGGTGACTAGTATCTCATGCAGAAGCAGTATGACGGTAACTGAAGCACATATGTTCACCCTGAAGCCATCTTTGAATCTGATATGCCCCAAACTCCTTACCACTGGAGGGGATGGTGTCTTTGAACATCTCATAGAACTGTGTGAGGTACATCACCATCGAGAGTTTATCTGGCTCTCCAACAGATGCCATTTCCTTTCCAGTCATAATGGGACATATTCCAAACTCTTTTTCAGCGATGTCAAAGGCCAGCTGGTTATTCTTCTCCACATTGTGCTCATCCAGAGAATCAAAGTCTCTGCAAAGGACAGAAATTTTACTGAATCAAGTAGAAACCAGATTTCTAAAAGAACTCAGGGATCCATTTCCTTTCTTTTTTCCCCTCACCAAAATCTCTCAAATTTATCTGCCAGCAACTTTTCGTACTGCAGAGTTGGTGCTACTTAATTGTGGTGAACTCTGGCTCAAATGAATTATTTTTTCATTTTTTGCCCCTTCTCCAAACCCAGGTTTTTCTTCTTAAAAACCTTATTATCCTCTGAAATACTCCTTCACTTCTGCCTTTGATGGAAAGCTGTAGTGTTTTCCCCTGCATGAAATCTTTTGTGTGCTTGGAACTAATGCAAGTCTTCACTTTTATCCCCCATTTTTCTTGACAGATCCGTATTTTCAGCCTGCTGGATCTTCCCAAAACTTGTGGGACTACATAAAAACTATATAAAAAGCTACTGCTTGTAGAGAGTTACATAAATAATTTTAAAAGCTATCTGAGCTCTCCACAACCTATATGGCTACTAAAAGAGTAGCTCAGGTTAACTCAAGGACACCAATAGAAGAGTAATTCAGTGCACATATAAGGCCATAACCACACAATTTTTCAACATGCTTTATATTGGATTATGTCTTTAAATACAGCTCTAGCACTTAGTTTTAATACTGTCCCCTTGGGAAGTTGAAGCCATTTCAGACTTTAATTGAAGTACCAGAGTCTTTGCTACTATTACTTCTTCCAATCAGTGTTTTCCCACTCTAGAATCTGGGCACTGTTTTACCCCGTGTATCATGGAAGGGGATTCCTCTCATTTACCCAATCAGCATGCTAGTGTACAAGCAGTAGTATCATTCCAGCCTGTGGGTCACTACTTCCAAAAAGAGCAGGAGTATATAAATATATACATATATATACACACATACTATACCTAACTTCACGGAGGAAAGAGCTGTCAGCCAGTAATGCTTTCCAGTGAATATCAATTTGAAGCTTAATTCTGCCTAATCATCCAGAAGGGAAAATGACAATACATTTATCTTCACGTTCATCACGCTATTATGACCTTCCACTCTGCTGGTGAATCACATTAGTTTCTATCAAGCTTAAGTGAATTCATTTCCATCTCTTTCTCCATGCATTGCCTCAGTCTCCATACAATTACTTCTAAATAACACTACTGTTCTACCCTTCTTGGTTATTCAAAACAGACAGTTACTCACATTAAGTCTGGACGGTATCTGTGGATAATGGCACACAAAGCTAGGCCACTTTTCCATGACATTGTGAGATCTGTCACATTAACACCAGCATATCCATCAGTCTGCCTCTGGCACCAACTGAGCAATTTACTAGAGCGAGCTACAGACTCTGTAAAAAGAAATCAATCACATTTTAAAATAGAAACACACAATGTCTTTTTCAGGAATTTCAAATACAACAAGCCCCACTAATCAACAAATAAAACCTTCATGCAAACAATCTCACTCTACAATAGGCAACAGGAGAGAATTCTAATTTTTTTAAAAGGCTATATTGATACTCATTTTAGATCCAAGAAAATTTTTAATTTGCTAAAAAGTACCTAAGTTATAACTTGCCAGGCTTTTCACCCCAGTCCTTGTTATACAGCCCCAGCAACTATAAAGCAGTTGCAAAGGCTTGTTAAATATGATCAAACGGTTATACAGTAGCACAATGCTCTCTAAAACCCAGACATATTATTTCTAATGGAAGAACTACAAATGTACTTCTGCAACTTTTTCTTTTCTCTTGAAAGCTTTCCTTTAAAAGCACTGACCTGTTTTGACCATGTCTTACTGCAAGATCTGATGAGATTACAGCCTAAAGGGATGTGATTGCAGAGCAAAGAATGAATCAAAAGACTACATAGCTATTCAGCAGTGAAAGGGAGGCTTAGAAGCAAAGCACTATTCTGAGAGTCCCAAGCACTGTCTGGCCATCCAAAGGCAAGGTAAGCAGAAGAAAAAGTTCAACATAGCCCTCAGGGTACAGGACAAGTAGATACTGAAATGCTTATCACAGGACATCTAACTTTCAGAATAATGCAAGCAAAGGGAGTTTCATTTGGTTAAGCTAAGAGATGAGATAGAGGAAAGCATGAACATGGAAGACTGCATAAGAAATACCTTCTATATTGTTTGTAAGAATTCTGAGCTTCCTGTTAGAGTGAATTCAAGCTAGCCTTTTGCATTCTAAGTAAAGACATTGTTATAGGATAAAGGAGGTGAAAAGAAATACTTATATAAGCAAATATGCTTAGAAATTTAACCACATTACTAAGCTAGGGAAATTAGGCAGACAAAATACATTTATATGTTTGTGAAAACTTGAAAGATTGTAAAACCAGAATGTTGATGAAAATTCCTGGATACAATTTCTAAACTGAAAGAGACTGGTTAAATAATACCCTACAGCCCTGTTGCCCTATGGCTGCTGCACTGATTCAGCTCCAGAATACCAAAAGGAATAGATCAGTAGCTAGGCCTACCATTCCGAGTCAGCTTTGGTGTCCTGGAGTTCACAAAGTTCTCTATTTCCAGGTGAATGTCTTTCAAGTCTCCTGTATTATACAAGTGGCGTACCTAAAATGCCACAAATAATTAAAAATTAGAAACATGCCATGCACCCAAGATTCATACAGAAAGAGCTAGAGAACAAGGAGCCATCCCAAAGGAGGAAGACAATTATTACGCAACAAAAATCTCCAGTCCAAGAACCCCAGAACAACAGCAGCTCATCAGTGTTGAACAGCCTATCTGACTGCTGCTCAGTGGAGACCAAACTGCAATGACAGACTGCTCTATTTGATTATCACCAAAAACTAGTCATGCATACAAACACAAATGTATCATTACAGCACGGTCAAAACTTTCAAAATCAAAAATCCCTAAAAAGGAATTTGCCTGTACTAAGTACAGAAGTCTACTCTTGACTGACAGATCTGCTTTTCATTGCCTTCAGGTTACACTGCAACATAAGGTCACTATCTGTCCCCAAAACATTAGCACAGCTTTACTTAAGCAAAGACTAGAAGCATTCAGAAGCACCATTCACTCAGTTACCTGCTGTGGACGCAAGAAATTGACGTTGATATTGGGATACCGGGTGGCAGGATCAATGCTGTAATGGCTGAAGTTTTTACTCACATTCTCAGGCGTGGTCTGAGGCAGTAACCTATAAATGCTTTCCCTTGGGAAAGCAAGATTAAAGGGGAAAAAATATTTTGGTTTTGTTCCGGTTGGTTTGTTTCAGGTGTTGTGTTGGTACTGGTTGGCTGTGTTTAGTTTTGCTTTGTTTGGGGGAGATTTTCTTGTGTTATTTGTTTCAAGACATGACTCACCACTAATACCACTAAGTAAATTCTGGGGAGATAACCATTAAGATCAGAAATCCAACCACTTCAGACAATGACAGCTAAAGATTCCTTATATTAAAATCTGCAATCTAATACAACTACAGAAATCAAAAGAGGGGAAGGAAACAATACATTAAAAGTGTAAGCTGAAAGGTCTCCCCAGTACAGTAAGAACATTTAAACACTGAAGTGACTCAAGAAGACAGCCACCAAGGGGACTAGAGCATTTTTCCTGTGAAGACAGGCCAAGGGAGCTTGGTTTGTTTAGCATGCAGAAGAGAAGGCTCAGGGAAAATCTTACTGCTGTCTCTCAAAATATCTAATGGAAAGGTGATAGAAGTCTGGCTCCAAATACATTACCTTCATTTTTTTTCCAATTAAAACAAATGGAGTTTAAAATATCTGTTGTGCCATTCTTGCAATTCTTAAAATACTGTGGTTAATTCTTAAAATTATGCTGAAGCTGCAGTTGCTTATGTTTAAATAGGTTCTACTAGCTGTTGCTTTTACTTATTCTACCTTTTAATTACCCGAGTTCTGATTTCTAAGAGATCACTTTAGGTCACCAAAAAAACCACACAACCAGAGATGACAAAAACATCAAGAACTCAATATGCCGAAGTCACACAAGATGTTGTTTGGCTTACATGAAAACAAAGGAACCAATTTAGGAGAACATGAAATAAAAGCAGGTGACAGCTTCCTTAAAAGGACATCATTAAACATATTTGTAAGATAATAGGGGATGGAATAAAAATTTTGTCTCTGGTACTTTAAAGGCACTGATATCTTCATCTGGTTTGCTATTGCAAGGATGGTGACAGTAGTCAGGTTTACTGCCTCTACACAATGCCAATAAGGACCAAGAAAAGATTCTTCAGCTAATCTTTTTAAAAACTAGAACCAAGAACAGCTGCAACATTTCTTATTCCTCTATAAACATACTTCAGTTTATCAGCTTCTTAGAAAATTTTTTCATCAACTGAATTATACCCACAAGCATTGTCATGCAAATAGCGAGAATCCACCTCCCATTCTAGATATTTGTACTAGAAGAAACTGAAATGAATGATGAGATGTTGAAGGATTAGATTACAACTGGAAGTGTATTCATTTGCTGTATTACCTCTCTGCGAGAACTTCCAAAGGACTAGCACCGAGAGACCAACTTCGTACCATCCAAGCAGAGTCCATTGCAGCCAAAAATCCCCTGGCTATTCCAGTTCCCATTGGCCAAAATGGCTAATATTGTAGGTCAGGGAAAAAAAAAATGGGGCAGAAAAAGGAAAAGCATCAGTTAGGGAAAGTTTTAAACAAGTATTAAGAATATATTCAGACAGTAATCTGCTGGGAAACTGTCTCAGTAACTAGCTGAAAGGTCTACTCCCGCCGGGCTAGAAGAACCCCGACGTATGATAAACTGCCCATGAGCTCCCCCCAAAGCCCATGTTCCTCTGTTTCCAACAATTCCCAGTCTGGAGTGCCTTAACAGCTTTCTCTTAAAGACTGTACTTTTTAACCAAAATGGAACCTATTAACAGGTCTACAGTAAGTTCTATGGAGTCTAATCATCCCAATGAGGAGTAGATAAAACAAACTTCAGAACTTCAGAGCAATCTTTGCACATTTCTTTGCACATTACCAGCCTAATTATCCTTCCCTCAAACAGCAGCTTCCCTTACAGTAACTCTCTTAACAGGCAGCACATATTTCAAGTGATGGGTGCTATGGCTTGTGCTTACACTCCAATTCACTGTTGAAACCTTAGTTTAAAACACAAACCTCTAAGAGACTGTCTCCAACCAGTGCCACAAGTAACTGGTGGCCATTCTGCTCTCGCACCAGGGCTGCGTTCTCTGATGCATACATGCACGTGAAGTCAAACATGGCCACATCTGGCTGACCATAGTGATTGATGGCGAAGTCCAGTGATGGCAGCTGCTGATTAGTGGAGAAGTCAGCTGCTTCTCTGGCATAGTTTAGCAGAGCCTCCTGGTCCACATTCTCCCGTGAGAGTAGCAACTCTGTGTCAGCATAATCCTGCCAAAACCACAAAAGTAAAGTGAGACAGCCAAATCCACAAGTTTATTTTAAGGCTGGTATATATAGTTGTTGGCATTAAAATGCTGACAAATCAACTGATACGAGTTTGCCTTTTAATTTCTTTCATTTCTATCCCTGCTTATGCTTGCAAGAGAAAATCTGTAAATCAAAAACAATCTTGCAAGCATTCCTGACTGTGAAAGGGCTAAGAAACTCCTGAGCATTTCTTGTCACACACTTCTTAGACAAAAGGCACAAGACCCCTGTCCTTCTTTATTTGTTTGTGGCCAAGCTACTTTTAAATCAGCTTCTATCAGAATAAGACACAGGTAAATTTCCAGTACTTTTTTTCACTTGCTGCTTGTTCATTCCCATAAAACGAGGGAAGCTCAACTATGATCAAATATTGTTTAAGCATGCCTTAACAAGAATGAAACCCCCAAATCTACAGAGAGAGAAAAAAAATAGAGAGGATGTCTTGTAACACTCTTCTGATGTTTTAAAATACCTTAGGCATTAACCACATATTTCTTTCTAAAATACACCTGTATAAAAACACTACAGGGTGGAAGAACAGCATGTTTCCCTTCTTCAGCATACAGAAAGCAAATTGTTCCAAAAAATCTCAATTTAGAGAGAACATAGGAAAAGATAATACCCACATGCCGTATCACTCCTTTTTCCAACAAGCTCTGCTTTTTGGCAGTCATGACAAAGTAGTGCGTATCATCTTTGTAGTAGACAATGTTCTCCAAGTCAATACCTTGTGACAGAACAAAAGACACAGTGGTGAAGGGACAAGTTACGTGCTACATCAAACACAAGAGCTCTACTGGAAAAAAGTAAATTGAAAGTATGTGGTCAGAAGGTCTTTGAGAGAGAATGCCAAGCAGCTTTCTCTCATGCTTTTCAGGGCTTCAAAATCTGAACCTTCAACAAACCCAGAAACAGCAATTTTACCTGTACATAGCTACCTCTTTAAAATATAGCTGTCATTACAGTTTGCATTCAGATGTGGAGTGCAAGAAGCTGAACTCAAGATTCAGACTTTTCTGGTTTAGGGTTCAGATTTCCTGAATACCAGCAGGAAAATAAGTTCACCACTTCCAAACAAAAATGACACATATCAGAATGATACACATCTGCTTTGTACAGCTGCACAGAACAGCCATAAAAACGGAGAAGTCAAATTTCAGAGAAAGCAATGACCGGTTTCCTTGCACAAGAATGTTCATTTATTGCTTAAATTTGATACCCAAGTTACAAAGTTGCAATAATAAAACCAAAGAGTTTTCACTGTGAATCCGGCATTTGCAGGCAAACCTGTGGCTTCTCGCAAATCCTGGAAGAACTTCTGGTTGAATATGAAGGCCACACCGCTGATCTCTTCTACTTTGGCTTCAGCTGTGGTGTTGCGATTGATGAAGTTAGCTGTGATAGCAATTGCCAGTTTACCACGGAACTCTTTCCGGCGAAACCCTATGGGGAGGATAAAGTAGTAATGCTGAAAAACAGAACACACGTTCAGGGAAGGCTCAGCATGCCTAAGGTAAGTGCCCTCACAAAATAAAAAGAGAGAATGGATTTGATTAATTAAAAACTCCTCCACGGAGAGAGCAACAATTGCTTCATTAGGAAAAAAAAAAAGCTCTCCCCTCTCTCTTTTTTCCAAAAATTGCTACATGCATCAAAAATATTACACGACAATTCTCTACTACACAGAACAATATTCAACACTTCAATTCCTACTCTCAAAAGTGAAAGCTACAACACTACACAAATAAAGACAAAACTACCCAGGTTAAAACATGCAATTCCTTTGCTAGTGGATAAGGAAGAGGAAAAAGACAACCCACATTGTCTGATACAGATGGATTATTAATGGGCTTTGCATCCTCCCTGCATCAGTCAAACGTCTCTCCACATTTTGATTGGGATGCTTAAGGCCATTTTTCTTCTAACTAATTTAAGAATAAATTCTATTTAAAGTGTATTATGGATATATCATTACCTTCTAATGTGTTCCTCCTGCCATCCCCTCCAATGATTACTTCAAACTCATACTCAGATACTGGATGGGTTTTTGGGTGGACCAATGCACGCCAACCTATTCCTGTTAACAAACTCCAAATTAATATAAACAGCATTTATAATAGAACAAATACACAGAATCACTTCTTAGGATCCATAACCCCTTCTTCACATTGTCAGTAAAGATGAGCTGCAGGACAGGTATTGCTGTTGACAGGGCTATCGCTGACTTGCACAGTCACTCTGTGTAAATCAGAGACGGAGACACCTCTGGTAAACCCCCCATGACTATTACCTGTAAGAATCACTACAACCTTTATGGCTTCTCTACTATCTATTCCATCAATTGAATGCCAAAAAAAAACCCCAATGAAGCCACGATCACCCATGGCAATCAGAGAACAGATTTCACAATGATACAAAAAGCGTAACAAGGTTCATTCACTGACAAGTATCTTCAGTGAATGCAAGGAAAGGAGTTGTTTTAGAAAGGTCTCTTCTAAGTGTAGTAGGCTTAAGTATTTTAGGAGTAATTATGATCTACCATGTCTTAGTCTACTCCTGTGTAGTACTTCAGCAGATTTTGCTTCATACAATAACTAATACGGATTTGTCACTAGAAAAAAAATCCTATGAAAAATTATGAAGTGTATTGACAATTACTCTTCTTAATGGAGCATGAGGCAAGGACTTGGAGTCATAAGTTAAGGAGTAGGAGTCTGTGTATCCTACCATAACTTCCCCTTTCACTACTGCCCATTTCAATGATACTTGCTTTCATTCTCCTGATCCTCTGGAGGGTAAACAAGCCCCTGAAATTCCACATTGACATGGATCTCTATTCCCAAGATCAAGGCAACCTTCAAAAGAATAAGCTGAAGCTGACGGATACCTGAAAAAAGCAGATGATAAATAAAAGCAAAAGAAAAGAGCACAAGTGCCCACGTGTCCCTGATATTTCTGACAAACTCATGTAAGGCCAGCTGCTATTCTTTTTCCTCTACTGTGCTCCCAGCACTTCAGCCGGCCAGCAATGGTGTGTAATATCACAGCATGCCAAAAAACTTCCACATAGCTGAAAACCCAACCCTTTTAAAAAAATAAAGGTTAATTATTATTTAAATGTTTCAGCCCCCAAATCAGCAACAACGTAAACAAACCAAACATGCACTGCAGCAGAGGGAGGGAAGAGAACACAAGCAGGACTGCACTTTTGTCACAGGTGGCAACAAGCCATTTGATCAGCCTAGCTGTAGTACTGAACTGCACCTTCATCTAAACACTTGGCTCTGTGAGAGCATACTAAGTTCCTCATCACCTCTTTCCTCCTTAGTTAGGATAGAGAGTAGATATGACCATGACAGTGTGCAAACTCTATTTATTTGAAGGAAGACAACTTGCTGTTGTATTTCAGATAATGAAAGAAAAAACGTTCCACCTAAACACCAAATTTCAGCTGTGCTAAGATACAAAAGACAACTACATGCATAAAGTACTGGAAAAATTAAAATGATAAGAAATAGGAAGGGGAAAAAGCAAACAGCAAGAACCAAAGTTCCACAGATATTCCAGTTTTACCACTCAACACGGCAGTTTTTGCTTTGAACAAGAAACCAAACCTTATCTGCTATGTTTGTGTCATTTTATGCTTCCCACTTTATGCACAGTGGAGAACCATGCATATGTGTCACTTTATGCACTGTGGAGAACACAGACTGCCCAGCAAAAGCTGGCTGTGCCACGCCATTCTTGACAGAAAAACTGAGCAGTAGTAACTCCTAATCCACCAAAGCATTCAGCTTTCAAAGGAGACTGATTTCTCAGATTTTGAGAATCATCACAATTATTCTCAATTTTAATACATAAACCTCTGTTTAATCAGAACTTATTCATAAGCTGACAGTGATCTTGAAAACATCTTCATCACTCCTCCAAAAATTTACAAAGCCAAAATTGTTCCTCCTTTCTCCACATCAACAAGAATGTTCAAAAGCATTTTTCTTTTTTACAAGTTGATTACAAAGGCCAAGAGAATAATGTGGCAGCTGCAGGAATGTAATAGCAAAAATAGGAAAATTAGCCATTAAATAAAAAAAGAAGAAAAATGTTTGAATCTTAAACCCATTTTTCAGTGTAGGAAAAAGATGCCTTGGAATGGAATAAATGACAACAGATAATGCATATAATACAGTTTCATGACACAACATATTTCTTTCACATCTAGGTATAGGCTGAAAAGCACAGTGCAGAGGTAATAATGCAGAATTGTACCATTAGGACTTGAGAGCAATGCCTGGTGCAGGCTAAATTTTAATGAGTTATCCCACACCCTCCCCTTCTTTTGCCCTGTGAAGAACAAGTGCTGCTGTGTCTAGCAGTAGTTGTACTTACTGATATGGTCTATGGATCCTGCACAGAACTTGCCATAAAACTTTTTGGCGCCAAGACCCCTCAAGTCATGTATGGTGAATGGCCACAAATGCAGCACGTTATTGCGGGAAAAGGCATCCCTCTTTTCTATAACCACCACCTTGGCTCCCAGGAACGACAGGTCAATGGCTGTACGAAGGCCACAGGGTCCAGCCCCAATTATCAGACACTGTAAAACAACCAGCACAGAGTAACTTTACAGTCCTAGGAGGAAACAGGCATTTTACCATAGGTTCCAATCATCCCATAGCTCTTTGGAGTAAGTGCTCTTTGTCCGCAACATAAGCTGAAATTTCAGGTCTTTCCATTGTTACCTGACATGTTTTGCCACTAACACATTAAAGCAGTAACCACAACTTGAAAATAAAGCATATCACAGCAGCGAAGTTTGAAGAAACAGGCAGGTAAACTGCCCATTTGCAACCCTTGCTTTAAAAAGAGCTGCCAAGATACAATCTCCAAGCTATGTATGCAGCTGGAGAACAGCAATATTTCTGAAGGCTTCTCCCTCCCTAATTCCATCCACCTCTCATCTTCCAAAGCCTAAGCTGACCTTTCTTGAGACAAATTTCAGTAATAGTAAAAACTCCTCATCTCCAGTGAGAACCATAGCAATGGCTATGTCAGATAAATACATGAGATGCTAATATTTTTATGAATGTCATCATTTAGAGCAGCACAGTCAGGAGTTAAGTCAGAGCATCTAATGTCTATGCTGGTGCTTCTATGCCAGCAAAGGAAACCTCAAGGAAGCAAATATAATGTAACTACAAACTTTGTGTGACTAGATAACTTTTATCAAAACATGTTTTCTCCAACTGAACCTTTCTCATATCAAAGGACTTTCATCTCCTATCTTTTTCCACTCTACCCACAAGCACTATCAGAAGCTATTAAACAACCTCAGAATGTAAACATCTAGTGTTGGAGAAACAAAGTGTACAGCAAATTCATAACTTTGAAGATAAAAAAGCCAAGATAGTCAGTTGGCACTTCCTACCCACAAAAACTGAGATCTACAAAGCAAGCTGGAATGGGTATGCGCATTCACAGGAACATAGTACACAGTCTATTCTGTAAAATCATTTTTGTACTTTGGTTTCCACTGAGTAAAAGCAGACCCACAGAATAGAGACCTTGCTACAGTGGTGACGGCTGCTGCATGTGAGTATTTTCCAGATCCTTAAATACCCCTATGGCTGGACAACAAAGCTCTCAGAAATTCTTAAGTATGCTAAAACTTAATCAGAACCCCACGTTCTGATAATCAGCCTGTTCCAAAGCAAAGCTCTTTCTTTGCTGGTCATTCCCAAACGCCAGTTTTTACTGGGTGCCGCATTCTCACCAGTTTTTCACTGGGGCGTAAAATTTTGCAAATAATGTGAAACTGCAAATATGAAGTCTGAATGATGAATAAAACAGTCCAAGTTACAGCAGTGACGACATAACAACTGACACGCGAACTCAAAGTAAAGACTACTGTATGAGATGTCACGTACATCTGAGGGCAGAGATCCAAGCCTTGAGGAAAGGGAAGGGTAGAATAACAGCACACTGCTTCTTTAGTAGGTTCAGGAACCTGAAGGCACATGGGAGAAAAGGCAAGCCCAACTACTGAGCTATTAAATTCCCAAATAGACTTGTATACTGAACATGTGTCCAACTTGTCATTTGTTAAAGGGGATCATCAATTAAGATCTAATATAGTCTTCCAACTTAACATTGTTTTCTTTGTAGGTAAGTATAACTCTCAAACACCACTTATGTCTTTTTTTTTTTTAAGAAAATGAGCTGAGTATATCATTTACCCAGGTAATAATTTTCCTTGTCTGAAAGCTACAATTTTCAAAGAGACTAGGTTCTATAAGAAACAGAATCTCACTGAGCTGAGTACTTTTAATTCTTCTGATGACTTTACCCTTATAAAATAGATATGCTGCAGTACACAACAGCAAAGGAACTGTACTAAAATCACGCTATTCAAACTCATGGCTGCATAATCAAATTATAAATTATTTGCCTGCAATTTTGTCACCGAAATGTAAATTTTTTTTTCATCTACAACCTTCCCCCACACAAGGATGTGGTAAACAACACACAGGTTATGCTCAAGACCCTTGATGTAAAATATGTGATACTCAGTGAAACAATTCACGGTGAAAGTTGCCTCTTTTTTTTACCACCACAAAACTATTATGTTGTTATAAAACACAGTGAGCTTTAAGCACAATTAAAAATAGAAGATTCTGCACCCTTTTCCACCTTCTTCATGCTTCCTCCAGCTGCAGATCTCTTACAGAAACCTACTTCGGATACTTGCACAGGCAGCAGTAAATACATGGGATGTCAAGTACAGCCAAGTAAACAAAGGCAACAGCTTCTGTTGCTCCTTGTTCCCTTTCCAGCAATGACACTGAACAACTGCTGCAACTTCATGCACTAAAGCTGTCTCAGCCCTCAGAAACACTTCTTGCTCAAGATCTCTCAGACAGATTATATGAAGTTTTCAGTAACACCACCATGGTAATGGAACATTAAAAGCAAACTGAAATCCTGTGATCTCTGTACAACCAATGAAGAGAGTGCACCATTTGTAACTATTTACATTTGAACAGCCCATCACATCCAAGCCTTGCTTTCACGAATGCTGACTACTGGAATTCTGGTTAACCTGGACTTGGCCATGTGAGGCGCTAACTGCCCAACACCAGCCACAGCACTTCATCCCTGACTGATTTTTAAATGGGCAAATAAGAGGCACGCTACAGAGAATGCAAACTTCCAAACTGGTATATGCTCAAGTGCAGAGAAGCTGAGCTTCCTAAAGAAATGACTGAATTCTGTTCTGATAACATGGGTAAAACCTTAATCCTTATTTTAAATTCTATCAATCACCTCCACATGCCCACTTAAATGTTTGTATTTTTTAACCAGTGTTTTGCAAATTACTTTAAACATTACGAATATAAAACTAAGTAAGCTAGTTTCCTAGAAAAAGTATGATTTAGTTTTCAAAAGTCTTCTGTTTTGAATAGTTATGATTATCTCTTCGGAATTACATATAAACTTAATGGCAAATTTAATAGCAGACACTACTAGGATAGGAAATGAGTAATTAACAGAAGCACATATGAAAAATACATAAAGAATACATATATTTATCATTTCTTTAAAGATTTCAACAAAATTTACATACACAAAAAACATTTATCATCACAGGTATATAGTCTTTAACACATACTAATACAAATAAGTATATCTTAACCACATATCACTTTCTCTCTGATACTAATTCTACTATTCAAAATGGTGTGAATTCCAAATCCACAGTCCTATGTATTTCTGGGTTGAGGCAGAGGAGGATGTTACCTTTAATTTATTCACCATCCACCCTTTTTACTTGTGTTTCTATACAGCATCTCACCAACATCTTCACAGAAAGACTGGCAAATTACTCTCTGGCTTGCCTCCATTCCTCTCTCTCTTTTCCTTCATTCCCTTTCCTAGCTGGGTGTCAAACCTCTACTCATATCTTTTCCTTTTTTTTTTTTCTTTATTTTTTTATGTCCCCGCAAACAAGCGCTACCCAAATCACTCATTCTTCCATTAAATCTCTTCTTTCATGTTGTATCTCTATTATCAAAGCAACCTTTTCTTAAACACAGTCTTGCCCACTAAGATATAGTCAGAGCCCAGAAGCAAAAAATTCACTCTTTTGGTCTATCACTTCAAATAAGTTAAAATACCTCTACACTCTTTCAGAGCTTTCTGAGTCTCTTGCTTATTTAAACACAAGCCACCTGCCTTCATTTCACAGCCTCCAACACCCTATCTCAGTTGTACCCATCACACTTCATTCAAAATAAATTCCTCAATACAATGAATAAAAAGTGCAGTCAGTTTTCAGGAAAATAGTTTTGAATTTGTCTCCATGATGCTCCCATAGTGCTCGAAAGGTTTACTTCTAAATGTACACAAAAATCACTACATTTAACTTCCTGTAAGTCCTTCTTTTCTTATCCTGTCTGAAAAACATAAACCTTAACAGTGATTGGACTTCAGCAGTGTTGCAGCTACTGCCCACTGTGATTACCAGTGGTGCCCAACTGTTTTAATGCTTTCCAAGTTAATCTATATGCACTGTTACCTTTCTTCTGATGTGTCCACTGTAAACTTTGAGGAAAGCGCTATCTTTAAAAGACATAGAACAAGTGCACCTTGGACCATTACTGATTTTTCCAAGCGTTATTGTAGTCAACAATAAATACCATCTTCCACATAAAAACGGCCACAGGGAAGTGCAACAGAATAAACAATCAAGAAACTAACTTAAGGTTCTAATATCTAACCGGAAATTAAACTTCAGTCCACAGGTCTGGAATGACTGGCAGAACCGAAACAGGATATATTCCCCCCTCAGTTCTCTACTAAGGAATTAGTCATTAATTCCTCCTATTAAGATACTTCCTTCTCCCAAGGATGAATATTCAAGAGAAGTAGCAGCATTTATTGTCCTCAATGGAGGCAGCCATAATCCTGTTCTAATTTTATCATATCCCACACCATTTTCTTTTTTTAAAAGAGTGCATGATTATTTACAAAAATAACCTATTCCATTCACCTTTTTATGAATGACATAAAAGAACTGCTTTCAGTTACAACAAAACAAATAAATAAGTTCATAGCATGCAGTCCAACAAGGGTGCAGCACATAAATACCAGCCCGCAATAACCCAGGTTAAAGAAAAAAGTAGGGCGTGTATGTAAAAGCAGGAACTGCTGCAGTAAATACCACACATACCAATTTTTTAAAAGGAACTGATATGAGTTTCCACAGCATTTTTTTTCTTCCCTGAACACAGAATACTAGCAACTGCCTTTTGAATGGAAAATAAGAGTATTTTGCCAAATTGGCAGGAAAGTTCTCATTTCTTGAGAGAGTCATGAGAATTTTCAAATTAAAGTTGGAAATTTCCAAACACACATATTTTGTACCTATATTCCAACAGCAAATTTTGCATTCCTGTTAGTGTCTAGGGAAAAAAAAAAAAAAAGGAAAAATAAAAAGAAAAGCCTACCAAGATTCAAGGTTTACCAGTTAAGATTTTCCAGCCACCTATGGTATTAATGCCATGAAAATGTAACACATTGAAACTTGCAGGCTGCTTCCCATTGAATTACAAACGTTCTGGTCATCCCCAAGAATTTCCATTTAGCTTCCCCTGTTCAGGTTAGCAGTCAAATTTGGTAGTAGCAAGAAAAAGTCAAGTGCTAACAAATCTCACCTGTATTATAAATAGCATGTGTGAGAGCATTCCCGAATCTTATGCTGATTATACCAGCACCAGTCAAACATCTTTCTACATCAAGACATTTTATTGTGTATTCCAGAGACAGAGTAATAGTTGTCTTGACGACTGTGAATAGATCTCTTACCTTAGTGTTGGCGCATGCCTTCCCCTTCTTATAGTCCTTATGGCTGCCTCTTTTATCCAATTTTGCCCACAAGGCTTTAGCTTTCCAGTAATTGAGCTTGGACTTGAGTTTGTGGTAGAAAGAACGATAGTCCTTGGGCTTTAGTTCTAGGTAGTCACAGAGCTCTTGGAAAGCCTTAAGAGTCCCCTTGCAGGTTGAAGCCTGGACAAATCTGTCAAAGAGAACGTGAGCCTGGTTCACCTTCTCGTTCTTACTTTCCTCCATGCTTCACACTTTGCAGCTGCCCTGAGGGGCAGCTGTTGTCTTCCAGTGTGCCAGATTTCCTGATGCTGGTCTGCTGTGACACTTTCACCTCTGGCTTATGAGCATTATTAACCTATAAAATAAAAAAGAAGATGTAATTGAGTCTGCTTTTTTCTTTTTGTTCTTTTCAGAGCTTTTTCTAAGCCTGCTGAATTGAGAGCCCAGATTCTCAGGAACTAGAAACACATCAGCCCTAAGTCAGTCAACCTACCCACGCTGACTGAATAAGAGCCTTCCAAAGCTCACCGAGCCTCAGGCTGAAGAGCATCTCACCTATGCTAAATCACAAAATGCTTTAACCTGAGCCAGTCCCTAGACAGTTTCATCTAAACTGATTTCACATACACAGCAGAGAAGTTAAACTGGCAGAGGTTGTGCGATGGTTGGAAATAGGCAGAGGGTTTAAAAAAAAGATGCAGATTTACTACTGTAACAGTCACTGTGGTAACACCACAGTAATGGTTACATGCTTCTCTTAAAAAACACTACCACCACAAAGTATAAAGCAGTTGGTATTCCACCAGTCAAATAACTTCTGGATCTTTCATTCTAAAAGAATATGTGTCTTTGCCCATGATAAATAGAAAAGAGAAAAAAGGTTGGTATGGCACAAGCTGGTATCTCCACTGGAGTCCTTGCAAACACGGCTTTTGTACAGTGACATAACAAACCCAGGGACGGCTTCTGCAACGCTAGGAAGAACTTAAACCTGCTGAGAGTAATCAAATTTAGGAAGAAATGTCAAGACTGAAGAAAGGAAAAAAAACTCAACCCCATCTGTGTTGCACCAAGCAGAAGAAACATGTCTTACCTAGAGCCTATGCATGTATTCCTGTTGGTAATAAGCAGTGTTAGAGTGAAATGTGGCTGATGAGCAATCCTTGTGAAATTCTCAGAGTGCCTCCTCTATTCTGTGGCTTTCAACTCCTTTCAATTAGCAGGTCCCTACAAAGTTTTATGTGGCAGCTGGGGTCCTCAGCAGATTAAATATGCTAAGAGGAGGTCTGTTAGTCTCAGTTGCATTTCTGGGATCCCTCAGAAGCAGCCTGCAGACCTACAGAATTGCGTTACAAACAGCAGATTTTGTTTGAAGAATAGATACTTTCTCTCCCTCTCTCATATATAATAAACCTCTTTCTTCCTTTTATACATAAGACTCTGCTCTCTAAGAAAGAGCACTTCTGTTTGCGTTCAGATAGGAGGGCTGCATGGGAACATATGTGGGAACTATGGAAATTAAAGCATTTGAGCTGTTTTTTGTCCTTTGTTGGGGCTTTTTTTGCAAAGGGTATTAAGGTAAGAATAAAGGAAACGTGGACTTGGATAAAACTTTTTAGATTCTCACCAGCTCTTTTCCTGCTCCCAGCAGACAGGAAGCCAAGTGAAACATTACAGCTCATGTCTTTTCCCCTCCTGCATGACAGCTCTGCAGCAGCAGTCTATTTGGGCACTCCTGCATTTCAGCCTAACAAGGTATTTATTGCTTATGCTTAGAAATAGCAAAGGAGACCTGGAAACCATTATATACAGCCATAAATTGTTTGATATTAAATATAATATTTCCTACAGAAGCCACAGTACAATAGGTTACACTGGAGAACGTGATTCTGACTTTATCAGGACAACTTCCTCAGATGCCTCAGTACACATGAAGGTGGGTTTCTAACTAGCTGACAGTGATGCCATGTCCATATCAGTACTGCTCACTAAGCAGGATAGAACTACTTTCCTTATTTTTAATCTTAACTTCATTCTTGTGAAGCTGGAAACTTGCTTCAGACTTGCAGCTCACGGTAACCACTGCACTACAGCAGAGGTCTAAGACACTGGTGCCTGTATATCCTCCTCTGCTCTCAAGAATGCTATAAAGAGGTCCAATATATCACCTCTAATATTGAAGGAGTAAATTTAGTGTGATGTATAATAAAGCCAATAAAATACCTACAGCCTAATATTACATACCTCAATCACCACAACCTTGAAAGTTGAATACCAGTTTGTGTTTCTTCCACACCTTGCACCCTACTACCACCCAAACACTCACTTTATACCAGTGCCTCAGGTGACTGACACTTCCTAAGAAAAGAAAAAAATTGAAGTTATATGACCTAATTTAAATGGGGTGGCAATTTAAGGCTGTTAGTTCACAGTCCATTACTGATATATCTAGATGTAAGTACAACATAGGTTTTATTTCTTACTCTTGCTTCTACTGCACTTTTTCAAAGAAGTGAAGCAGCACTGCTCAAGAGGGATCCCGTAGTTAAAATCCAGCCTACTTTCATTCTAGGAACTTCCTGCTTGGTGCACAAGGTTTGCCAAGCAAGGAGACAAACCTGCAAAAGCAGGTAATTTTCTGCAGCACAACCCAAGCAGCACATTAACACAGCAGTTCTGCCAACAACCCATTTCACACAGGCTGTGAAGTCAGTTATGCCCACAGGTCAAATACAGAGGCTTTAGTCACCACAGCAAGTCACTCCCCAGAACCCTGCATTCCTGATGTAAACACCCGAAGCGCTTGGAACCCGTGAGCAACATGTCAGAGAACATGGAAATTACAGGAGGAAAGCAAGGGCAGGCAAGATTTATTTGCCAGATTTCCAGGGTACTTGCATGCCTTGCTGGCTACTGCAAGCCCGCAGTATCCGGCATGTTTTGTCTCAAGGCAGCTGATTGCTGACTCAGAGGCTCCGTAAATTCCTTGGCTGGAGTGTTGGGAGAGAAAGACAAAGCCCATGAAAAAAAAGCATGCAAGAACAGCGCTCATGTTGCTATTTACAATAACAGCATAAGGTCATCACTGACTCATGACTGCAAGTACGCTCAGGACCTCCAGCACTTGCCCAGGACAAAAGAAACCGATGCAAAACGGAGACACAGGCAATGAATAATTCCAGGTGGTGATTCCTTCCCACAGTCACCACAGATGCAGGAATAAGAGTATTTTACCATGTACATTTACCATGTACATGTAGGGCACGTACAAGTCCAATGCCCTACTTCTGTCAAATGCAAAAGATAGGAAGAGATTTGCAAATGATTCACATAATGAATTTGGTTGTACAAATTCACGTTCCTGAAGAAAGTATTGCAAATGCAGAGCTCCTACATTCCAGGCAAATAGCCCCTCCATCATAGGGGTCACACACACCACCACCCCCACACACACATTTTCCATCCGATTTTGTTCAAAGTGCTCATTCAACTAATGACTTGCGCCTGGAGAAACAAAATATTATGGAAGTGTATTTTCTAGCATTGTTCTGTTTTTTCCCTGGGGGAAACTACTGAGTTAATTCCATCTGAATTCACAGCTTGTCCTGTCTAGCTTAAAACAGCATTTTGGGTGAATAAAACATTGCCAAAGTAACTGCCCAGCTCTACTTCCAAATGCCGAGTTTCTCTCAGCACAATGTAAATGCTTTCTTCCATTCTGGTTATTTCACAGCCAGGCAAACACCACAGATTCACCCTTGACAGACAGAAGAAGTCAGAGACAACAAACTGCTGCAGTACTGTATGGAATCTGAAAGCCAGTTGGTCCATCACTCATAAAACTACTTAGAGATCCAATAGCCCAAACTTCCCATTGACTTCATCCTTTCTCTAAAACTTCCAGCTCCCCAGCAACATTCCCTATGCCCTTGTCTCCTTTCCACGGCTCCTCAGCTTCTGCCTGAATGAGGCTCAGTATCACGCTCTGGAAGCTCTGAGGGTTACTGCAGTACCTAGGCAGCCAGTACACACTTGCAACTTGGCTAGGAAAAGCCTAAGCGCAGATTATTAAGATTATGCTGCAAACAGTGGGGACACCTATTTTTGTCTCTCTCCTCCACCCAGCCGCCAGTTTTCTTGTAGGAAACCAATCACCTTTGAGATTTTTATTCCCTGTCAAATCCGGATGAAATTGTTCAAAAATTAAGGATGAACTGAAAAGCAGATGGACAAATGGCTCAACCCCATAAGCCTCCGTTCTTCAGGAAGCCACACTAAAAGAAGTCTTTATTCCAACAGATGAAAATGTCTGTTTTCATTTCCAGGATTTGATTTATTTTACTTTTAGCTAAAACTAAAGGATGTACTTGGCGACAGTACGCTCATGACTTTCTAAGTGACCATGGGTACCAAAAAGTGCAGCTTTAGGGCAGTGGTGAGACTGGGGAACAGATGGCAAAAAGAGGACAATTTTGACAAGAAAAGCTAAAATGTAAACTGTCAATTATTTTAGCTCTGTATTATGCAGACAAAGAATGTAAAAGCAGGAAGACAAAGGTGTGGCTGACATTGTTTGCAGCTTCCTTTTGTACCAGATGGGGGAATAAACCCACCAGCACTGTCTGCGATATGGTTTAAGATGGAATTTAGATCTGTTCCCATTCATAAAATTCAACACTCAAATACACTGGCAAAGATGTTTGTGTTTTAACATGCTTGTCCAATCTGATTTGGTGGGCTTCTGCTCACCATATGGGAGTCTTCTGGGTCTCTACCTCTTTCCTGTCTACCCTCTCTCCCAAGCTAAGACAAAAGTGGGAGAAACATAGACCAAATATGAACTTGGTTGCTAATACAAGAATCCATTCTCAAGGAAAAGATAAAGGCACGCATACAAAAAACAGTTCATGGAATTCTCACATCAAGAAAACCACAATCCAGTAATGATTTCAAAAGAATATAAATTATATCCAAGAACACGGAAACATACACACACAAAAGCAATTACAGATAATATTTGCTTCCCAAATTCATATCCAGATACTCAAGAAAACTGTGCATGCTGTTTATGTTACATTCTTAAGTGCCACAACAAAGTGCTAAAAACATTAGACCTACAAAATAAAACCTTTTATCTCTACGAATTCAACAAATATATTCTGCTGCCCTGTCATACACAACTCTTTGATCGCAGCAGAGTCCCTACACTGAATGAACACCAACATAAAAGACCAAGAAACTGATCATCTCTCTTCTTTGGAAGAAAAAAACAAAGGAAACTACACTAAGGAATAAGAGGCTGCCCCCTTATAAGATGATACAGGAACAGCTGGGTTGCTGTCATGTTGGAATACAAGTTTCAAGAACCACCACTACATTAAATGCCTAACACAGCCACCTACTAGGGAGATCCCTTCACCGCGCTAATCTTCATATCAATAACGAATGCAGTGATTCCTACGCCACTAGCACCAACTCATCAGCTATGTGTTTGGGAAGCTTGGGACACTCTTTACATCTTGAGACTGTCACCGTACCGTAAAGAACCACATAGTACTCAACGTGTACATCAAAAGAAAAATTTACTTCTCAGACTAGTAAATGTGCTTTTATTCCAATGGTAAAAAATATTACATCCCACTAGAATCAGAACTCTAATGATTAACTTTATGGAGTGTGGCTGTTGACACAGCAAGCCGTATGAGCAACACTTTCCCATTAGACAACAAAGGCTCCACTTGTTATCTGGGTGGTAAAACCCACGCATCTCCAACATAGCCTCCTGAGAAAACACAAGCCCTCAAAACACAAATCCAGCTGTTTCAATACAGGAAGCCTTCAGTCTACAAACATCTCGCATAAGACCATACCTCAAACATTCAGGCAGACTGTATTTTCTGATGAGCTACACATATACCACTTCTAGGATAAGTGTACAATCACTCTTCACTAGGTGAGGGCGACTTCCCAACCAGACTGAAGCACATGGAGGCTTCGCATTCCATCACTTAACAGCACAAAAAGATTGAATGCCACTCCCTCGTTTCAAGTGCTTTGAAGCTGCTCCTTATGTTATATTTCAACATAGAAACCCATCCTAAAGTCAGTTCCCACCCAGTTTTACAAGCTGGACATATCCAGAGCTCTTCAAACACTATCAAATCACCCATGGAAAGCAGCCATTAGAAAAAAAAAAAAAAAAAGCCCCTAAAAAATGACTGGAATGACACTTTCACAAAACTTTATTTCTGTGACTTTAAAACAGGGACCAAACAAATCAGTCCCCTTAGCACAGCAAGACATACCAGCTTGTCATTTCACAGAGCACATGGAATGATTCACCTTTCTGAGCCAATATGCTGCACCACAAGAAAAGGAGGTTTTTAGAAAAGCTTAACTGAACCTTAGAGAATGAGAACATTGTTCTGATCCAACCAGGAATTTTGAGGAGAACGAAGACTGGAAGCTACAAACACACTGTAACGACTTCGGCAGCACAGTAAGCCAAGTGCCCTGGGGCCCTCAGGTTCTTCCAGCACACTGATTACCACAAGCCATTCCCCGACACAATGAGAAAACAAATAGAGCCTATGTTTATATTAAAGAAAAGGGGCAGGAAGGGAAGCAGAGATCTCAAAAGAATTTCCTAATGAAACTCACATGAACACAACTTATAAATTTATAAGTGAAGGCTTCTATCTGTCAGAACCTGGTACCAAAACACAGACTGCAAAGATCACAAAAGTTAATGCAAGAAAGATAATCAACAAGAACAGAGAGAGATACAACCATATGACCTGCAAGTGACAAATGGGAAAAAAATACTATTCTTTAAAGAGCATGTCAAATGGTTCATGAGATCTTAAAAATTAAAAGGTGTAGCATCTAATGTAGCCTCCATTTACATGCTTCAGTTCTCCCTTTTATTACCTAATCATGCCTTACGCAGGACAAACATTACTAATCATGTAGAACTGCGGTGTCTAAATGAGACTGAACTTCGAAAAGCCACCTTCAGTTAAGTCATCAAGAGAAATATCTTAAGCAGCTCAGAGGCAAACTCCGAGTGGTCATTCATGACCACATTTATCCTAATGAAGGCAGATGGCTGCCTGCAGTTTTAACCCCGAGGCTCACTCCTCACAGGTTGGGTAAATACGAGACTCTCACAAAACAAATTAAAAAACCCATTCTGGTTACAGAGATTAAAAATGTACATGGGAAAACAAGTTTTATTTGTGCTGCTTCCAACTCTCAGCTATTATGGGTGTGGAAAAGAGGCAGGCACTTCCTCGAAGGAAATGGTGGAGAAGGGAATTAGAACATAGGATTAAAAGATTCGTAATTCCAACCTCCACGCACACTCAACCAGCTATGGCAGCACAAATTGAGCCCACTTCACAGAGCACTTCAAACAGATTATTTAATGGATGTATATCCTGTTTCTGTGGAGGAAGACTGCATCTGGAAAGCAGAAGGACTTAAAAAATTCTTGGACTTTACTTTTTCCTAATGCAGATCTCTCAAGATTCTTTTGGGAGCCAAGAAACCAAAGAAAAGAATCATTTGAATAAAAGAGCCATAAAGATTTCTTCAGGCCAAAAACCACTTCATTTGGAGGCTGTTCACCTTTAAAAACAAAACAAATCCCAAGCTTCATTCTAGGAAAAATCCAGGAAGGGCTGGGATCATGCCACAACCTGTGGGTGCAACCTTAGCCTTTATAATTACTAAGAAAATACACACACAGAGATCAAAAAACACCTAAAAAATGGAACCTTACACCCAGACCCTCCAGAACTGCCACCTCCTTTCCCTTAATCAGAAAGGTCCAACCAGGAATAGCATCTTGAGGTCTCATCGGCAGATGAGGACCAACACCTTCCTTACTACCTGCCACATGCTTTCACTTGTCATTGTTATATATCCAGCGCTCTATATCCCAGCTATCATATGCTCTAATATGCCACTGCCTCCCCAGCCCATGCATGGCAAACCAGCAGGCCAAATCCACCGAGCTTCATTGCTGCCAAACAGAATCCCACAGTTTGTTTATACCCATTGATGAGTGTACCCTACACACGTAGGTCAAATCACTACACCTAGTCCTTCCTTCTCCTTTAAAGTTGTGCATGAAAATGTGTGCTACGTAGTCACTCTACATATCTAAAACCAGAAATGGCAATGGCAAAGAACTCGATCGAGGGTAGATGCAACAGGCTGTTTCTGGATGCTACGCAGGCCACCACAGGCATGTAATGTCCTTCCACATTAGTCGCTGGATTAGACCATAACATTAAGCAATTTAATTTCATTTTGCAAAGACGGAGAATCACACTCCTCAGCAAGAACACTACTGGCTGAACAGAGTTTCAACAGGACACAAAGCGGGATTTGAAGGGAACCAGAAAGAGACTGGTTTCCATTATGTTCTGAATTTTGTTTTTTCTGGAATGACTGTCAGATTCAGTATGGGAGTTACATCCTCATTTTCATGGTAGAAAATATTTGTCTACACTCGTAATGCACGGTGCTTCTGGGTAACAGAAAAGATATTGAATGTGTTCAATTTAAATGATGCTAAATCCCAACTCAACAGATCACAAGAAAAAAACACATACAACAATCCTGTAATTAATAAATTAGATCATTTAATTGAGGTCTATTCCACAAGTCCCATAAATCTCTTCTGAAGAGAGTAATACCCACCTTTTGCATGCTGGTATGCTCCACAGTCTTCAGTAATAATAATGATTAAAAAAAGCAAAGCAAAGTCCAATCCTTAGCAACTAATAAACTTCACTGTGAGACTGTCAAATGACAACTGATCAAATCCAGCAGCTTAATGAAAATACATCTCTATTACACAATCACATATGTCTAATATTTCCTATCACTCATTTTCCTCATAGGTACAAGGAAATCTTTTATCAGGAGTCAGGAATATACCCTAAGCAACCAACGTATTTAGCATTTTGGCTAAACTATGACAAAAATGTAGCACAAAGAAGCTACATTTTCTCAAATTACGAAGCATACCAAAACCTTGAAAAGTAATCCTGGATAGCATGTCAAGAACAAAACTTTTAACACCAAAACTTCAGCTCTGGACATTATATCATTTGCACATAGTGTTACATAGATTAAAAATAGTAACCCAGCAGTATGTTCCCCACTTGGCTGGACATTTGATTCTCAGTAAACACTGAACCAGTTTCAATTGGCCAGATAGTGAATCCTCTCCAGCCATCAAACGCAGAGGAGATGCCTTTCTCAGCAAAGACCATGCCAAGCTCAGTGCCTCAAGCAAATGAAAAACTGTTAGGAAATCAGTTACAGAGGAAAGAGGTGGAGGCGGTTTTGTGATTTACTCTCCTCTCCCTGCGGCTTTGGCAAGCAGTTTCTGAAATAAGATGGCAGTCCTCACTTCCTGAGGCAGACATTACTAGTCTGCTCAAATACAGCTGCACTGGTGGGGACATGAAAAGACTTGGTATGAATTAGTCAGAGATTTAATCCAATCTATGTGCAAGAACACCATTCAGCAGAATTCTTTCCGAGTAGCAAGTACACAGAAAAGCTTCCCCCTTTGCTTTTCATTCTCAAGGATTTTTCTGCCTATTCCTTTTAATTCCATCCTTCTTTGGATATAGGCCATTCAGCAAGGGTATTTGAGGAACTGCAGCAGGTGTCCTTACCTAAGCCTTCCAGCTACCTGGCAGAGAAAGTTGTCCTGTGAGAGGGCACGAGCACCCTCTTCACTTAATGCAGGTCTGAGAATCCCCACCAAGGAATCTACAGTCACCTTTTGTGCAAGACATCTACAGCCATCATTTTAATAGGTCAAGCTCTCAGTGGCTACAGAGAACTACCATACTGTTGACACAACTTCTGACTAGCGTGGCTCTCCAGCCCTGAGGCAGTGCTTCGTCACTGCACTGCTTGAAGGCTGGAATCTGTTTCATAGGGCATTACAGGTTTTCCACTGGCAGATAATTCAGTTCTGGACCTTGGGCTCCAATTGAATAATTTCCATAATCCCTTATTTCATAATACCATCTGGTATTTAAGCACTTGCCAGAACAACCCTTTTTTCAAAATGCTTTTAATGCAGGACGTAGAAGGAGCAAGAGAGACTAAAGGCACCTTGTGAGTTTCTCAGTGATAATACCAACAGGCTGCTGCTAGCTTATTTGAAAGCAGGTAATAACTTCAGAATCAGACCGACATACTCTCTTTGAGAAGAAAAATACTGACATTAAGAAATACTTTCTTCAACTTCATTTGCTCCCTGCTCTCAGGCTCAGTCAGCCAGAAGGGACTGGCGGCACAGCACAGCTCTGAAAATCACGGATGACCAGCAGCGGTGGTGGAGCCATTGCATGACCATCAGTGAAATCCATATGCCTACCCACTCCACTTCCCTGCTCTTCCCTATGAATACACCACAGAAATTATCAGAAGTAAACTTTTCTCCATGGGCCCAAGAGATCAGGCTAACTGTAAATGAAAAACTTTCTATTCCATGGGTATAGACTAGAGAACTCTTTTACATTTGGATCTTCAAATACTCTGAGTCACCACAGTGAAAAAGCAAATCTGTTGCAGAAATTCTTCATTTCTGTAGCATCCTTGGCTTTCTAGAATTGAGTATTTCAGTTGGGAGAAACCTACAGCAATCATCTAATCCAACTGCCTGGCCAATTCAGAGCTGACCAAAAGTCACACCATACTGTTAAGGGCATTGCCATTGTGAGAGCAATATGGCTTGTTTGCCTTCCCTGGCTGACACCACCAACTGGGCATGGTAACTACTGAATTAGGTTCTCTAACTATAGAGGATAACTGAGGAACACTCATTTTGAAAACCAAAAGGCAGACAGAAGGATCTAAGGCTGACCGAAATGAGCAATCTCCTGAGCCATGTCAGACTGTGACAACTGAGATTAGTAATGCTTTTTGTCCCATCCCTGTTATCAACTAAGAAGCTTCTTCCTGAACCCAGCTGTTTTTATAATCAATAGCTCTCTTAATTTCCAGTCCAAGTTCATACTACTTTGCTCCCGTGATGATACTGACCTATGCATTAGTTCCCTTCCCTTTCTATACATATTTATGGACAATACCACATCCCACCCTGATCTTCATTATACTGAGGCTAAATCAAGCTCTCCTAAATCTAAGATAGGCTCTCTTTTCCTAGGTCTTCCAACAAGAACAACTCCATATTGTTGAGTTTGGTTTGGATTTTAGGGGTTTTGCAGCAGAGATTGTGCATATGTAATTTCACGAAAGCCTATAGCTCTCCACTGCATATGGTCAGATGAGTTCTCACAAAAGAATAATGTAAGAGGGTACATACTGCAGAGTAAGCCCCTCTTCTGACAATTCTGTGATACCTTTAGCCTCTTCCACATCTGCAAGCCAGTTCTAGTATACATTTTAACATATGCATTCATCACAAAGATCACTATTTCTTCTCTCTTGGTCATTTCTCAAGTTAAAGGACTCCAGACTGTTATTGTTACTTTTTTTACACTATTTAATTCCATTTGTATCCTGCAAATTCTAGTTCTTAACCACAGAATATCAGTGTAAATATCAAGTTTGTCTTAAAGGATTAGCATCATGCCCCTCAACCTTAACCCCAACCTCCACTTCCCCTTTTAAATACAATTTGGTACTTTCTTTTCCCAAGGAAGATGCCATGAAGTGCAGTATTCATCCCAAATTCAAGCCTCACTCATCTTCCTAGATGAGCAGCATCACTCACAAGTAGCTTTTCATGTGTATGTGATGCAAGCATAATGCATTCAGTCGAATATATAATACCTTTCATAGAGCCAACAACACTTTACAGCACATTCATTAGCAGAGAAGTATCTTGCGGTCACATCTCAGTAGGCTTCTTGTGGGTACACAATAGAGGCTTCAGAACAGTGCACTTCCCAGCAGAGAATCAAAATACCATACATGGGAAACTGACTGACCTCAAGCTACACCAGTAGGATGAAACAGCATCAGGGCTATCAGAAATCCACATGATCAAATTGTTAAAGAAACAAGTACAATATTTGGATGCAGCAGTCTCTCCAGAAAAGTTTAATGTCTCTGGTCAGAAGACTAGTAAAGCTTCACATGGAAGCTTCCCATGGGCTGTTAGGCTAGTCAAACTAACAAAAGACTTGCAATCAACACTCCCAATCTCCCCTACTACTTGACCCATTTCTATCAACATAGTAAGTAAAGTAGAACACCTCCTATAGTTGCAGAAAAATGTGCGTTAGCTTTGCACTGCAACTCAATGCTTGAAACCAGAGAAACAGAATCCTAGAGAGCTCTCCCACGCTAAATGCCCAAAGCAATTAAAGACTTACTCAGTTTATTAATAGAATACAGTTTTCTGAGACTGAAAGGGAACAGATCACATCCTAGGATTTGCCTCCAAACTAGTGCAGTGCTTTGATATTACTGTATATATGCATACATACATACATGTATTGATTATGTGAAAATACATACATAATCAATAGGCCAAGCCAGAATGAAGTGATCTTGACCATGAATGCAAACACGTATGGATCACAAAAATGCTTTATTGAAGGTTTATAATGCTGTGCAAAATTATCAGCTTTCAAGGCCTCTGACTGCATAAAGATGCATATTTTGTCCAAGCAGCAGATACAGTAGTCATTCCTGTAACCGCCTGTCCTCTGACGCATATGTTGTGCAGGGTGGGAAGAAGGATGAGGGAGGTGACCCCAGTCATTTGAAACGCCATTTCCGTGTGAGGATGGATGAAATTTCGCTTCTGACTACATTTTAAAGAATTACACCCTTGAAAGCTGAAGGTGGCAACAGACTTCCAGAATTTTGTGCTGTTAACAGAATGGCTGTTTGGAATGAGAGAGAGGTTCATACAAGGTCCATACAGTTTCAAGCAAGCTGCACTTTGACAGTGCAGCAGGAAGCAGAAGCAGCATACTCAAAACTGCTGGTGTACTCCCGTATGTTATTTACTTTGGAAAATAAAATCTGAATGTTGCTCTTCCCTGAAGGCTTAGATTTGCTATGCAAAGGAATACTTCAGGCAATTTATGCTACATCTGTGTCCGCACAGCTAATAAAGGAATTTAAGATGACTACAAGCTATACATGTATAATCAGTTCACCAAATTATATCAGAGACTTTAAGAGGTGAGGTAAGTACTGTTCTAGTCCTCCAAGCCTGTATTATACTGTGCAAGAGTCCATTATCTCAAAAGAAGAAAAAATATTTCATGTGCCTCTGAACTGCTCTTTGAAATAAACAACAATAACAGTGTACTTGACTCAGGATTGCTCTAATCCAACCTTGAATGAGCTTGGGTTTTCCTTTTGTATACATGCTATGTAATAGTGACTTCACTTCCATTAGTGTCCTGGCTAACTCCTCAGATCTGACAGTAATACAGCCATTAAGCAAGTGGGGTTTCAAGTTTAACAGAAAGATCAGTACTTATACGTGTCTTCTATGTCTTCTACGTCAGTCCAGAGTTGTTGGCACATTTATAAACAGCCATAGGTGGAGACCTGCTAGTATGTTAGAGAAACACAATAAAACAGGAGCAAGTTCACAGCATCTAGCTGTAAAGAAATTTTGTGTCCTTGACAAGCTTCAGTATGATCCACTGGATATACAAGTGGTGATCCCTTCAGCAGGCTGGATTGCTACCTGTTGAAGTGCAACGTTACACCTAATTAATATGGCCAATAAAATAAGCATCTTGCTATTAAATGCTATTTTCCCTGGAAGAATTTAAAGCACTGTAGAAACCTGTAAGAGAAGTCGACAACACTGCACAACAGCTAGCTGCAGCAAAGCAGATGTGGTTGCAAAACATCTGCAAACAAACTCAATCCATTATCTAATGTGGGTCTGGTTTTTCACCTAATAACTAAACATCGTATGTCAACCTCTGACCACAGCTGTTTCAATCCTATCCTGTGATAGGATTGCTGTCAGCCCAACAAGTTTTGGGTACAATCTTCACAGACGCACCATGCTTTGAGGACAAATGAAGTGAAGATGAGCTCTCCTTTCACAGGAACACAATGATGCTCCACAGCTGGAGTGTCCAGGCTGGATGGTTCCCTCTCCCAGCAGTCTTTTCTTCAGACTGGATGTAGCACTGAGCAACTTCCAGCCTGCTCCCCCTCTTTTGGCTTCCTTCAGTGAACATAAGAAGTTAAAATCATGTGCATGGGAAGAAAAACTAGTCTGTTCCAACTCAGCTACACTCAATGACATGAGTCAGTACTAAGCTGACCCTAACAGTATTAAACTGGAGGCCTACCATGTGATTAGATTTCCTCAGATCTGTATTTGAATGCAGAAGGATCATTTCTAGGGAAATGCATCCATGTTTGCTTAACTTTTCTTCGTTAGTGAAGCTATTGATTAGGGAATGCACCAGACTACTTTGTTTAAAACCCTCTACTTGAGGAGTGGGTCAAATTAAGAACCTGTGAGTCACAGAACCACAGAATAATTAATGCTGGAAAGGGCCTCTGGAGATTGCCCAGTTCGATTCCACTGCTCAAAGCACAGACAGCTAGAACAGGTTAATCAGGACTATGCCCAGTTGGGTTTTGAGTATCTCCAAGGATGAAGTAATGAAGGATGCTTTAAACATAACATAATATCCCTTCCAGCAGTCAGACATGCATACTTAACCTCAATGCAGGTTAATTTTTATGTAACCAAGCAATATGAGAGAAGATAGATGCCCAAGCCCTGGCACACATCACCCTAAAAGGTAAAGTCAAGAAAGCCAAAAGCAGCAAGTCTTTTTTTCCCCTGTATTCATGAAACTCATAAGGTTCCCAGATTTCCTCCTTACCTTGAAACCAAATTGTTTCTTCACAGGCCTCATGGAACAGCAAACAAAAGAAAGCTTAACCCATGAAGACAACACAGGAACTACCTCTGTAGTAGATGGGATTGTAGCTGTGAATCCCACTTCACGTTCTATTTTCTAAACAAAGGCAATACCTAGCCCAAGAGTTCAAATAAACTGCCTCCTCTCTGCTTGAAAATAGTTCTTATTGGTCCAGTTGGGGGACACCTGAACTTGCAGTAAACAAGCTCCAGAAGAATAAGAAAAACAACACTGAAAGAACCTCAAAAGCAATTAATGTGTTGGTCCAGATGTTGACCCAGCACAAGTTTCTTAGGAGTTGCAGTATTAAAGAGGTCCCAAGTGATGAAAACAAAAATAGAAAAAAAAAAACCATGCTATATTTTCCAAGAGTAGAGTGTAATTCCTGGCAGTGGGGCCAGAGGCAGTAGCTACTCAGCTGGCAACTGACCCATAAGGTTTTAAATAGATATTTCAAAGCCAGAGATTATTCTCTTATCCTGTGCTGTCAGTGTTACAAGGCTGTGAGGAAAGATAATACCGATGGTACAGAGATGAATCAAGAATGTTCCACTTGATAATTAACCTCCTTTGCCTTTAAAAAGCCATATTTTGGATGACTTGGAATGTGTCAATACGATTTATAACACTGGGTCCATAGAATCCAAAGACCCATAGTTCAGTTTTAGTGCAGTCAAGAGGCTTTAGTTCTTGGAGGGTTATCATTTTCATTTTGATGTATGAAGAACTTCCTCATTAAAATAAGGTTCATCTCTGGGATGAGATGTTGTTTCTGTTGTCAGTTTACTGTACTACTTATAAGTACTTGGAAAACAAGGGATTTTGCTAGGGTGGGAATAAAAGGTCACTTACAGGGAAGACAGGCTAAGAAACCAGCTGAGTAGGATGACCCTACGAACAGCTGATTTAGAAAAAATGGCCCTGTTTGGTGGAGATCTATTATACACATACATGTTGGCCTGGAAATCCTCTAGCAGGTCAGCCTTCTTATGCCCGTGGTCCTTCTTCCTTTCCTCACCCACTAATAGGAGGGTCTGGCAACAGGATTTGAGAAGATTATCAAGGCAAAGCTGGAAGTATGTTCCAGCCAGCAGTCTAAAAGTGAAGTTAATCATCTCAGCACCTTTAAAGGGGTAAGAACTAGGAAAGATTGAGCAAAACTGCTTCCATTAATTGGTCTGAAACTAATTGCAAGCCATGCAAATACCAAGCCTGACTGTATGGGTGAACAAGTCCTGGGCAATGGTTATTTGAGGCAACAGATGCTCGGAGATACAGAAAATATTTCTTTACACTGTTCCACACAGATCATTTCATCAGTCTCATCACAACACTGAAGCTCTTCAGTTACAGGTCTATACTAAAAAGAACTGATCAGCGTCTCCTCACAGCTGGCAGCCTAGGTAGGGGCAGTAGGCTAAATTCAGCTATCGTATTAGCACACACTGTCAATGTGCAGACTTGTCCACAAACTTACTAATTTCTGTTGAAACTTGGAAGAAAATATCCCAAGCAACAATTTTCAGATAAAACTTGTGCTATGGCACAACAATTCAAGTCTTTAGCCTAAAGAGGTCAGCTACTGTTTGTCTTCACTGCGTTTCTTCTGCATTTGATACATTTATAGGCGCCCCCCCTTTGCATAAGGAGTCAGTCCTATTGTAGGGCCTCAATTTTTTAAAACAAGCTTGCTCTCATTTAAAGAGAGAAGTCTGCACATCTATAATTCTCTAATTATCAAGTATTCAGGTTTTATGTGAAGGTTTTTCTTTAGTGACCTTGTTCCTGAAGTAAAAAGCACATCCGGGAAACAAAATAGGGCTCTGCAAATTATTAAACACATTGCTGCTCCTACAAGTCCTTTAAAATCATTTATTTGAGGCCCATTTCAACTACCAAGTATTGAATATGCCATTAAGAATTTGGAAGGAATAAAAGTGCCTAATTTCAAAACTTGCTTCCTTACCATTTTTAAGTTCAAATGCATTAATTACTTAAATGCTTCTTTGAGCTCTCCAGTCTACTGTCAAATGAAACAAAAAGGAGTGCAGATTTCTTTAGACTTATTAAAAACACTGAAAAAATAATACAAAGAGTTAAAAATATCTTGGCATATCTAGTAATACTTTACAGATCATTACAACACAGCGTTCAGTTTTGAGATAAGGCAAGCAACAGGGTTTTAGTTGCTTTGAGGTTTGAATCTGCCACAAACAGAATGAGCAGGAATAGCTACTGCTGGGGTTTTCTCTCTCTCTTTGTTTTTAGATACTGCAGTTAAGTGAACCCTCCTAGAAAGAGCAGTGATTCCTTTCTACACTATCTATTTCAGATTGGCAAGAAGAGTACAAGGAATAGTTTCAAGGATGAGGACAGAGAAGCCTTCCAAAATCAGCTGCTAGTTTTCTAAGCTTAAGGACTCTCTTCTTGGACTATTTTGGTCACCAGTAACTGGAATAGCACTAGAGATTCCAGAGGAGAACCTGTTATCCATCACTGGCAAGTGAGCTCTGCTGAACTCTGTCAATGCATCTTGGAAGAATCCAATGTTACACTTCCCTACATTTATAGTGCCGCTACAACAGAACTAGGAATACAAACTATTCAGCATTTTTTAATGCCTTGTCTTCATTCAGATATCAAAATTTATTCAGATTACTGCAGCGTACATTTCCTAAAAAAAAAAAAAAAAAAACAAAAACAAAAAAAAAGGCATTTGAAAGGTGACCTCAGTCAAACACAATAATGAGAAAATTCAGTACCTGTACCCAAAACGGAAGTGCTAGCAGACACTTCTGCCTTCAAAAAGGCCAAAAGCAACATGCTTGCTCATCAAAACCAGTTCCTGAATTTTGTTACTTTCTCTTCTAGTCTTGTGGTTTCACTGGGTTTATTAAATTGCATTGCTTGGTATTATTAAGCACTTACTGAGACTGCAAAAAAGGAGCACTACCACTTCTGTGGTCGGAAACCTAGCCACACAACCTTCCTGTTAACGCACTATTAGAGGCAATAGCATAGATGCATCCAGGACCTCCAGGTACACAGATACAGAGTTTGCTTAAATCTATTGCACCTTACCACTGAAAGGTATTTGTTTCTTCCCTTTCCCCCTGATTTTGGAAATAAGAATGAGTTTCAGCTGTAGACCATGCTGCAGCTACTCTTCCCTAACCAAACAAGATCAGCCTCCTCAGTCAGGGTCAGAGATTTGCTGTGACTGCTCACATGGCTGCAAACTATCACAAGAGAAATGGAAAAGAAACACAGGATTTGTTGTCAGATGGGACCCAACCCTTAGGCACCAGCGGGATCTTCAGCTGGTTTATGCAAATCATGAAGAGGCATGCTACAGATACTCACACCTTAGGCAAGAGGCTATGAGATGTGTAATAATCTCCCTCATTTCACAAAGTTGTGAAAGTTGATTAAAAAAAAAAATCAATATCAACAAGTTCTTGGCAGAGGAAAAGATTTGTGTCAGTACTTCAGTATTTTACTAAGGCTCTGCAGCTCCATTACCTCAGCATGATAACATGTCTGGGAAAAAGTTCCTTTTTTTCCCTCTTTTAGTTGCAGTAGCACGAAGTTGAACAAGAAGCTGCATAAGCACAAAAGCCAAGAACACCCGGCCTGCTTACTTGTCAAAGAAATATTACTCTGTCTAGATCTTCCCATTGAGTTTGAATCCTCAGTATGCTTTAAGGAAACACATCTTGAAAAATGCAGATCCATTTCCCCTAGCTTACCCCTTTCAAGGTTCCAGTCACTCTTTTAATATGCCCAGAATTAACTTCAGCTTTAAAAACCTGCTGATTTATCACTGCCTTTTTTTGTGCTCTCAGCAGCTGTATACTAAGGAGAATTTCATTCCAGGATCTTAATTTGACTTTTTAGGGCTACAGCTAACTGGCTCCCAGAAACACCTGGAAGAACATCAACTGGGCCAGTGCAAAGGGCTGCCACTGGGATCCGTGACAAAGGAGTAAAGAAAAGCTCACAACTATCAGAAGTGCTGTAGAACAGAATCAAACTGCATGCTTGCTCTATTATCAACTTGGCACGCTCAAGGGAAATTGTGGAAGTCTGTTGTTCAAGTCATTTAAAATTAGACTATTAAAAAAAATAGCAGGAATAAGCCTTCGCTGTCTAGATTATATTTCCTACAGTTTTGCACAAAACTTAAGACAAATTTCCAGTTTATTTTTCATGCATGGACAAGAAGCTCATGGAATGTGAATTACTGTAATTTTTGATGCTTAAGGGTTGACACAGAACATTTGAACTCCAATACTGGCCACGCTATCCATTAATGTTCTTGGAGCTCCAGAGTAGTTGGGTGCCTGACAAAATATATTTGTCACACTGAGTTCACAGGTCAGCTAAACACCTGAGACTCACCCCAAGTATTTATCCCAAGACATTGTTCCTCAAGCCCTCACACAACACAGCTATGGAGCATAACAGACCACAACCTTTATCCTATTTCTCAGGGAATCTTAACACAGGAACACACTGTAAAAAGGTAGCATACATTACATTAGGTGAAAAGTTCCTGAATGAACAGAATTGCTTTTCCAGGTTATAGACAGGAATCTAATAACTGCATATGTTATTTTAGTGCAAGAGCTTGTGCCACCACCACCCTCTGATAAAAAGAATACCTACTGTTTTCCAGAACAACAGCTTCTAAGCTTAAAAATAAAACAAAAATCAAAGTACATGTTGTCAGACAAAATTTATTATAAAGGTGTCCACCTACCATGCATTCAAAAGCCAGCTGATGCTGAAATCAAGGTTGCATGATATTACTTGTTATACTATGGTCTAATTGCACTAGTACAACAAACAGGTCTCCCACCTCTGCCAACACTTCCACTTGGCCGGTACTCACTCACACATAACCACTGACTTTTGCATACTTTTTCTTGTAGTTGTTCTCCACATCCCTGTCAATTTTTCAGCACTGCTGCTTTTACTTCACGTGACACAGGTTTCCAAACACCTTTTCAAAGGAGCAGGACATCCAGGCCCCCATTCAGAATTCTCCCAGTTTTCCAAAGGGTCAACCAGGAAAAATCTACACATGACCAATGGAAGTCCATTTGTGCTAAACGAAAAATTAATTCGCCTGTAACAGATAAAGGTAATAATCTAGTAAGAATGGCATAGAGAAAGGTGACTGCAGCTGTTTCGATTTTTGGTGTGATCATTTGTATTCAATATTAGCCACACAGTATCTACACAAACAGCAAATTAGAGCCACTTATCTTTGCAAGTTAACTGTAGATGTCACGCCGTATTTTTTAGTCAGATCATAAGAGGCTTGAGGAATTTAAGAGTCAAAGCTAAAAAGCCATTTCTAACTACATATTGAAAGTATAGCAAGAGTCACAAAATATGTTTCAACAAACTCGCAATTTTATCCAAGAAAATGTACATGTTTACTTGCAAAAAGAAACCCCCAAAGCACTTCCCATCAAGCATATTTGTCCCTTGCTCGCAGCGCAAGGCACTTATACAGTGACTTAACTCAGAGCATACAATGAAAAGTAAGCTCAAAGAAGTATTCCTTCAGCATACATCAACACTTACAAAAACAAGCACAAGAACAATATAATGGAAGTTTTTATAGGACCTGGCTGTGGTGAGTTTTTACTAAAGATCATTTATAATTAAGAAAACTTCCCAAAAATCAAGCTTCAGGCTCTGGCTCATGCTCTATTTTGAGCATTATCATCTGATTCTCTGAGAATTTACAGCAACAGTTCACAAGCTTACATACACAGGGTTGGGAAAAAACCTTAAGGTCATCTAGTTCCAACCCCCCTGCCACAGGCAGGGACACCTCCCACTAGATCAGGTTGCTCTAGGCCCTCTCCCCCAACTCATTCATACTTCGTTCATACTAGAGAGTTTCAACTAAAGTTATAAGCTACCAATATGGCTCTGAAAGGTCCAAAATATTCATAGAATCATAGAACAGCTGGGGTTGGAAGCAACCTAAAAGGTCATCTAGCTCAACCCCAACTTATTGCCATAAATTACTATTATTCAGCATGAAAGCCTACATTATTTAACATCTTCAGCTACCAAGCTGCTCAAAGAGCAGAGCTCCAGAGCATGCCTACCCTCCTGGAGTATGCTTTGTTTGGGAAAATGTAAACCATCTGTGATGTTGTCTTTCATGGGGTGAAGTTGTACCACAAAGCAGCTAAAGATATCACAATGATTATATGTTTGCAAGGAAGGAGCTAATTAAGCTTTGCCTCAGCAGGCAGAAAGCAACCACAGCTTGAACAACTACAATTTCTACAATAGTTTTTATCTTTCTTTCCACAGCCAAAACACATGGTCCTCAGGATCCATTAAAGGGTTATGATTCACCTAGACAGCCCGAGTTAGATCTTGTTTTTTTCAAGTCAGCGGAGAGTTTCATAAGGCACAATTAAATCTACATTACACGGGTAACAAGTGCATCCAAAATCCAGACGGGAGAAGTTTTAGCGAAACAGGAAGAGAAGTTCAGCAGGAAACAATCCTGCAGCCAGGAAAGCACATACTGTCCTCACCAGGAAATCTATTTACTCATCTTCAAAGCAGGAAGACAAGATATTCCTGAAAAAGTGCTAGATCAGATAAAGCAACAACTAAGTTCAATTAGCGCCATTCAGTGTGTGTCCAGCTTCAAGCCTCTGCCCATTCACAGTCCATGTTTAAACCCCACTTTCTGCCACCTTAGCACCACCATAGAAAAGTTACTGCAGCCTCCACAAAGCCTTCACTCTCAGGAGTTCTATTTGATTGCAACACTAAATTTGTCTGTTTCCAAGCATTTCTTGAATTCTCAACTGATGCTGCCATCGCTTACGTGGTGCAGCAAAGCAAGCTGCTTCAGCATTCTCTCTTCCTTACTTCACCGCTCCTTTAGAACAAGAACATATATCCTGCTGGCTAACCTCTTGCTTTTCAATTCTGCACTCCAGGGAAAAATCAGTTCATTTCAGTTTTGCACACTTACATCACCACCTACCAATTGAGGCAGGACAGAGTCCAGTTCAGCCATTAAACTGCACTCTTTGGCAGACAGTGAAAGAGGTGCAGGTGTAAAGCAGGGATCTATCATCTGTGATTTAAAGGGTGAGGGTTGATCAGGTGAAATGGCATTGGCAATAGAAGTGAGCCATGAGGCTCTTTGCTCAAGTTCTTAGAGCATACAGAACTGAATTACTATCACTTTTTTATTTCCCCCATCACACACAGGGTGGGTAGACAGAACCCTGGTGATGTGGCAGCTGGTTTTCTCTTCTCTCCCTAGAGGAGATAATTTCATGTAAGGAGCATACATTTCAGAGCACACATGGATCCCAGTGGAAAAAAAAAAACATCCAGAACTGTCATAAACTTTAAAATAAGGATTTCTGACCACAATGTGGCAAGATTGAGGTAGAAAGGGAGAAGAGGAAAAAGCAGACTTGTTTTGAGACCCATTTTAAGTTCAGATCTCGAGGCAAAACAGCTTTTAGCATTGCTATCCTCAGTCAGAAGCTCCAGGGTCAGTTACTTTCATTTGTTCGTTTTTCTCTAAGGAATAACTAGGCTTGCATGCATAAAGCAGTCTAGATTGGCTTGAGAGCATGCATGCAGAGGGAGGTGGGAAAATACATGAGTGGGCCGGAGGAGACAAGAAAACTGCAGTGCAAATACTGTTTACAAATACCGCACGACACTGAGATCATCTCCTCAGTGGCTCAGGCAAATTATTAAATTAAACTCCAAACAATAGCAGCAGAGGTGGAGAGAAGCATGGTACTGTCTCATCCTTCATTTCAAAGGGAGGCAGAAGGGCAAGAATGCTCCACGCAAAGCTCATAAGAGGACAGAGGAAGTTCTTTAGTTTTCCCCAGAAATTAAGCACTTGGCTGCCGACTCCAGTGAAGGAAAGTTGGCCTCAATCTCAGCACAGCACCTCCAATGAACAGTATATACAAGAACTAAGCAGGGCTCTGAAAAAGCCACTGGAACAAAAGGTTGTAACTAGGTACACAGCAAAAGGTGGTTAGAAGTCAAAAGGAACTCAAGGACTGCCTATTCTGACCATGAAAGCACAGCTCTACTGGTGCCTAGCCTACCCAGCAATGCTACCATTATGGGTTTCTATTTTTATGTGGAAAGTGAAAATGTAGACGATGTAGTTAGAAGCTTCTTACCACTTTACTGACTATTTTTTCTTATTTGAAGTTCAGGAAGGAATGTATAAACACTCCATTTATCAGCTGTACAAGCATGAGTGCTCTATGCCTGTTACTCCCTGTATAACTACTTAATTTCTTCGGATTATCAGTGACACCTGCTTAATTCTTTGTCTCCAAGGTCATCGGCAAGTACCATTTATGGCAGTTTTGCAGAAACTCATGCCCTAAGAGCCTGACAGATTGCCAGCTCACTTCATTAAAAAACCTCCCGTGGTAACAGCTTTCTTCCACTGCTGACCAAGGCTGTGTTTGAACTGATGACCCTAAACTGAAGTGCTCCACGTGTCAACTATCTGCTATGCCAAGACAGCCCATAACACATGAATATGGGGAATTCTTAAAGTGGAGCCAGCTGTTCTTCCCCTAGAAAAACAGAAGAGCTAGTAAATATGCTTTTAGTCATCTTCAAGCCTCTTCAAGACTCTTTGTCTTGACACGCCCTTCTTCCACTCGCATCAAAACTTTCTATTACCCCAGCACATTCCCTAATCCCCTTATTGACTGACAGCTTCCCTTAAGACTGTATCTGCACCCTCTTGGGATTACTTATGTGGTCAAACTCTGGCCTTCAAATAGCTTGTAAAGCAAGGGATGAACAATAAGGGGCAGGAGAAATCAATTCAGCATCAGCCAAACAGAACAATTCTGGTGTTTAGGGTTGGGCAAGTCTTGGAAAGGACTACAAGACTTCTTGCCATCATACTGCAGATCACCTGCCAAACAGTAATCAAAAATAAAAAAACACTAAAACCCACCAAATAAAACCCACCAAAACTCACAACACCCTACCCCAAAACCCTCAAAAAAACCCAAACACACTAAAAGGACCATGAAAAGACCACTTTCAGTCCCAGTTACCATGCTGAAATGAAAGGCAAAACACCACAGACAGATAGCCTCCACCCTTGCTATAG
The DNA here is from genome assembly GCA_024733675.1 of Psilopsiagon aymara. Lineage (NCBI taxonomy): Eukaryota > Metazoa > Chordata > Aves > Psittaciformes > Psittacidae > Psilopsiagon > Psilopsiagon aymara. The sequence goes on along the minus strand of JANRGW010006627.1, from coordinate 26,851 downwards.
CAACAGTCTGCCACCCAGCCATTTATCAAGACTGCACAGCCACATGAGCTGGAAAGCACTCCTCTTCAGACTCATCAGCTGTCTCAGGTCAGGTTAACACCAAACCCTTCAGTTTGTTACAGACAGAACCTGTGACAAGCTTCACTACACTGAGAATGTGGCTAAGAAGGAGCCACTTGAACACCTTGTCAACTTAATACTTGTCTTAGTAAAGCAGCAGAATATTAAAAGTCTACTAATGGTAATTGCTTCCATTAGCCTTTTAATAATGCTTCCATAGAGGTACCTCTCTGATTTTTCCTTCACCATATACAAACGCAGAGATGCACAGTGGCCTCACTGGTTTCTGGAGATGGCACGGGGAGAGATACTATGGACAATAAATACAAAACATCACTTCAAGAATCCAAAAGGTTTTGCCAGCGTGACACCAAAAGCACTCAAGTGTCAGCCACCTTGCACTGCTCTCCAGGATGAACTTTTTGACACAGTATCTGGTCACATGCTGAGCTCTACAAATGCGTATGGTGAAGGCAGTCCTTTCCCTGGAGTGCCAAACACAACAGGACCTGCACCCATGACAGGCTCCCAGAGGTTGCCACACCAATAGCCTTCTCGTCCGCTGGCGCACCACAGATGCATAGAGATGGTACGCCTTAGGTGTTATAAAAACGGGAAGCTACAATTAGCTTAACTCTTCTGTATTAAAGCTCTTAAGATGAATCATATGGCACAAGCACCTTTTTAACTGCCCTGATGAGAGGCCTCTCTAAGCAATATTCACACATGGATCTGCTCTCCAAAGCTGCTGCGCTACAAATCTTTAATTCACTCTCTCCAGAGTTGATGTGTTACTAACCTTGACAGAACAAAACAAAATGAGGCAAACAAGCAACCCTTTCAAGTCTAATTTCTGAAGCCATATAGACACTGAAAACAAAACTTTTTGATCAGCATACAGAAACAAGCAGACAGGAAAGGCTTGGACCTGAAAAAAAAATTCTGAAGGAAACCACAAGTCATTCCCAGCACAAGAGATTCTTTTCACTACTGCTGCCTCAAGGACCTAAAGATGACTAGCTCACGAACATATCTCAATTTGTAGTACTTTACATGCCCTTTTGACCAATCCTTTGGCCAAAGGAATAAAAAAAATGCCCTGAAGGAACAGGGAAGAAACTGTATTAATATTTATACCCTTTAAGAACAATAAACTGTGCATTGAAATATGTAATACGTAAACAGTTTACTACAGGTCAGATTTAAAGTGTTCCATCATTCAGCCAAAGTTTCTTATTTATAAACTATTACATGAATCATAGTCTTTAAAAGACCTCCCAGCCTCCTGAAAATAAGCAAAACGTTAGTCCTTGAAATCTCACACAAGCAGGAACTATTTTTAGAATAAAGGACACTAAGTGAACATTATGAGAAGAGCCATGTAATTTGCAAATAAGCTCTTAGGAGCAGGAAATATCTGAATTTGGGTGTGCTGCTGTTCGAAAAGAGTCATCTGGCGCTCTTAGCCAAAAGCTTATTTTGGACACACAAAGGTGCTGGTTGCTCGAAACGAAATACATCTGCCAATCATGAGCACCAGCAACAGCCACCAAGGATACAGAATAAAAGACAACAGAAGACAGACCCTCCCCCTACTCAATCTGAAGTTCAGGACAACTTGTGTGCTTTGAAGAGAGAAAGAGAAAGGAAGCTTCACAAAAAGTGAGAGGGAGCAAAAGGAGGGCTGGGCTCCTTTTCAACAATAGACAGATACAGCCACAATTTCAATTCATGTAATGCAACCATGGAGATCACATGAACTCATCATATATACCCCTCTGCACAGACTGGTGGGGCAGGAGCAAGGTGGAATCAAATTGTTATACCGGACATAGAATTCCCTTTCCAATAAACAGTCTATTGGGCAACCAGTGCCCTGATCCCCACCAATGGCAGTATGTGTTAGGAGCAGTCAGCATCTCCAGTGATCAGCTCATTGACATGCAAGTCAACAGATGAGATTCAGAGGTAAGGATGATGAAGAGCCCTGCTACATTATGGACAATTTGAGACTGAAGGAGTAAATATTATTCTCTCCTAGCCTCCAAATTAAATTTCAGCAGAGGAAAAAAGACTGGCGTACATATTCCACATGATTACACCACAGCAAGGAAGAACAGGCTAGTACAAGAACCTCATGAAAATACCTTGTCAGAAACTTCCCTGCACAGGTCATTTCTGGGCTTGTTCTCTTCTCTCTAGCAAGAACTATTCCACATAACTATTTTCATTTCATTGAAACATCTTTTTGGGGCTGTGGGAGGAGCTACAAATATGAGATGTACTCTTTACAGGTAGGTGTATTTTCCCCACCATATATATGCTTGCTCACTTTGCAGGTTTAGAAGCATATAAGCCTTTGGATACTTAATATTCAGCAGCAGTTGTTTACTTAATGTTCCAGACTTGTTTTACTGCTACTGTCCATCACACATACCCTGGGTACTTAGGTGGCTAAATATCAAATGCAGTAGCATCTTCAAGACCTTGTTAGATCAGAATTCTTCATGCTTTACTACACACCATACCCCCTGAATATGCTTTTATGCAAGTTAAAGCTTTTAAACAATTACTATTTAAGAATAAAACATAGCATTTGATTGTGTGTCTAGAGAAAGGCAAGCAGTTTTGCAAGCAGTTCACAGATGTTGATTATTTGAGACAAACCTAACTTCTTTCAGCATGTGACTGGAATCAGACTGCCATAGCTGCAGCCTCAAAGACTTGGGCTATCAATAATTATTTGGAATACATGCAGAAGTAGGAATTACCACTTGAAGTTTAGAACCCAGCTAGCTGATCTTGCCCAGAATACCATCTAACATATCATTAGCATAGAATTAAACCACTGTGAGAACCAAGATTGTTACCTGGTCACTGAAACTCCTGACAGGAGGAACTAAGCTGAAGGCAACAGCTCTACCAGACTACTTTCAGCAGCATCTTAAGTCTTCCCATCAACCAGGAGTATTTCTATTTAAGGCTTGGCATTTTCTTCAGCATGCTATGCCACACAATATTAGACAAGTTCTAGATTAACTACATCAGAGTTAGAACCACGTAATGTAGTCCTATATAGAGAGTAACTAATTTTAGCCATCTTAAAGTTTCAAACTTAACATACTTAGCCAGAAGAGACTTGCACATTTTTATCAATTCCTTCAGCTAGACAGTTGACATGACTTACAAATCTTTGTACCAGTGCTGACTACCAAGCTCTGCAAGATGGAAAGAACACTGACAAATGTGAGAGTAATATGGTAAGAAAAATCCACTGCCCCATTTTCCATTTTAGCCTGCTTAAAAAGCCAGTGTTTCTACGTACATTTTGAGGTCTTCAGCCACTGCTTGGCCAGAGAAACCAAGGGATTTCCAACAAAGTGAAGCCTCCAGTCCCCACACTAACACACATTAAATACATCTCCCTTAACATTCTGCTAGCTGTGGGAACTGTGTGTTACTTTCATTTAAACTAAGCCAAGGATCTGAACAAGGACTTTGCTCGACTAATGGTATTAAATGCCAAATGTATACCTCCCTGAACTAGACAGGAAAAGAAAAGCTAGATCTACAGTTGTTCTCCAGAATAGTCTGAGCCCAGCTCCAACTGGGAAGGAAAAAAAGACAGTGACCAGCAGACTTACCAAAGTTCTTCTAGAAAATACAAGCCATGATGGTATGCAGCTGCCATGCACCTAGCCTATCTTTTTTGGGGGTGTTATAAATAAGCTTCTTCAGACAGCACAGCTACCCTCCCCAGTTCTTCATGAACCAGTTCAACACCCAAACATCCCTCCATCAGGAAGCACCACAACTACTTAAAAACCACTCAATGAACATCCAGCAAACTTCTTGTTCTCCCACAGGAGATATTCTCCTACAATATCCACACCGTGCCCTGAACCTGAAAGAGTCCTTATAGCAGTATTCCCAAATCCAGAAGAAAGGCTTTATGGTTAAGTACTAAATAAACATGTGGCTAGGGCATGCTTTTAAGGGGCTACTTCACCTGATAAAGTGGCAGAAATAACACTGGTAACACCTTAATAGAAGGATAAAGCCTCACCTTATCTCAACAGCCCAAGTACAATGGTGTAAAATAGTATAGGGGTTTTTTTTTCATATTTCTGCCTGCTTTAAGACAAAGGGAAATGGGGGAAGCAATAACTCATACTCTTCCTGTACTTCAGCACAGAAATCATGAAAGATAATCTCCCTTCAGGGCCACAAACCAGCTACTTGGAAAGAGATGTTAGATAAAGAGTCAACCAGAGGAGGGATGTGACCAGAAGTTGCTTTGGCAATTTGCAAACCTGCTTCATAATGTACTGAGAAGCTTAAGTAGTTTTATATCAGAACCACAGAGAATTAACAGCTAGCAGGCCATTTCCAAGCAGAGACTTCAACTTCCATCTTACATTTATAACTCCATCAACGTATTTGTGCAACAGTGGATTAACAGACTCGTCTTATGTAATAAAATACTTTCAGTTAAGAGTTGGTGAAGGGACTCTCAGTATTTCTTCAAGATCCAACTGCCCATTCTATGCATCTGTTAAGTCTATTTGCAAAGTCTCTTCAGAGACCATCCTCAGAGAGAATCAACTCCAGGCTTACTGCATAAGTGAACAGAAGTCACACAAACACAAGTGTCCTTCAAAAAGGCATTTCACTGTAGTCATCTATGTGTCTGTCCTACACCATATTTACTTTGAAGAGTTAACTGGTTATTCCATTTAACAGAAAGGCTTATCAATGAAATAATTTGTTTCCTACAAAGCTACAAGTGAGGGCTGCTGAAGCAAAGCAAATTTTAAGCCTCTGATCTAGGAGAGAATGTCATCTTCAGATTCAAACAGGGACCACCAGCACCAGTGCTGAAAAGATTAAGGGAGATACAACATCAGCACACAGACTATGAGGCAGGATTTAAAAGCAAGAGCTTAAAGCTCTCTTGACCTTAAACCTGAAAGTAAACTTTAAACCTGGAATCCCCGTGAACAGGAAGTGATTCAGGACCTCTAAGCTCAATGTGTAAGACAGGGCTAGAACTATCTTAGCTCAAGCTACAATGGAACCACTCTTCTTCCTTCCTCCTTTTTTCCTCAGTAAGCCCAGTAAGCCTTCTGTGTCTCCTGAACTGTGGAGAGGATGTGCCTGTCAGTACACTGGCAGCAATTTGCAGGATACTATCCCAGAAACAGAATTTGAGAGGAAATACTGCAGACACATGGAACAGACTGCACATCTGAATATACCCCCATCAGAGATAGCTACTGCAAAACAGATCATCCAACTCTACAAACAGGTCCTTGTATTTTTTTACCATCAAACCCCCCATCAGGAAGTCCAGATTCCTCTCCACCTAGATTGATTTCTACCTTTCCACAAGCATATATCTGCAATATATCTTACAAAGTTCTTCTAAAAAACCCAGACTTTCCCCAGACTGGTGGGTCCCAGAGTTACAATAAGCAGTAAAATTAGCTCCTGATATCCTGCAGAACACCTGTTCAACGTCTAGTCTGCACTGACAGGAAAGTTTCTCCTTAAAAGTTCACAGCCATCATGGAACACAAAACAAGAGTGTATCTCTATAGGTGGCCTTTCCTGATATGATCTTCAAAGCCTAAATGAAATTCAAGTTGATTATATTATCACATATATAATAAACTCACCAAGCTCACATAATGTAAATCCTGTCCTGATTCACAGTCCTGTTCTAAAGAGAGGGCTCCAAAAATACTCTCAACACTTACTATTTCAGGGTCCATTTTGTTGTGGGTTTTTTCCTCACTTAGAAATTGAGAAGTTTCTCAATTCAAAGTTACTTTCTAATAAACTTAGAAACTGGGTCCAGAGTCCCAGGTTGTCAAGGATTCAAGCTCCTCATACGGCTGAATTTCACCCCAAGTTTATTTTTGGATTCATCAACTTATTCCTTGAAAATAATCACCCAAGATCTGGAAAAAAAAAAAAAAAAAAAAAAAAAAAAAAAAAAAAAGGGAAAAGGGGGAGAAATTCCACACAAAACACACCACAACTTTCTGGATCAAACCACCCTTATGGATTAAATCACCCTAATCACATGGGGACAACTACTAAACTATGTGACAGATGGCTACCGCTTTGACACAAAGGCGTCCGAAATATAAAAACTGATGCCATGGTTTTACAGCACTTTATTCTGAAGTAATTATAATAACTAAAGTTTATTACCCAGTTTTTCCAAAATGCATATCTCCTCTCTAAACATTTGTTCTGACACAGGCCTATAAAGCTGGCTATTTTCAGAAGAGCTTAAAATATCTGCACATCCAAATCCCACGAAGTCTTATCATGATCTGAATCCTATTTTCCTTAGGCCCTCTAGGAAGTCCTACAAGAAGCAAGCTTTGCCACAAAAAGCCAGCTGCTTCTGCTGGGTCTGTGTCTAATCCTAGAAAGGCTCCCTCAGAGAGCCTGGAAGCATACCTATACTGAGTGCAGAACATCACATCCTTACTATTGAGAATGACACCAAAACCTGATCAGTGCAAGGATGGCTTTCACCCATACAGGTATCCACACTGCCAGAAACCTTCACAGTAAAATAACAAAGTCATAATCAAGGACACTTGCCACACACCCTCAGCCAAGTTCTGCTGTTCTGCATCCTGCTTACCTGCCTCAGCCCACATCATTAACCATCCTTTCTTTTTCCTACAGATGCCAGTCCAGACCCTTTCACTAGCAGTATAAATTCACTTCAGCAGTTAAATGTTGCCCTTCTCAAAACACAAATACACATGCACAAACACGTTCTGCACACGTGGGGCTCTCCCCAGCCAGTCTGTAGCACTTCAAACACGGACACAAAGATCCGGCTTTTCAAGAGCACTATCAGTCCTGTAACAAAGTACAGAGCAAGCTGACAGCAGCTGGTGATAGAGCCAAGCCCTTTCCTAAAAACATAAACCCTATAGTTATCTTCCCCGCACAGGGCGCTTTGTGCTTCTCGAAACATGGAACTTTCTTAACATTAGAGGGAAAAGGCTAAGAAAGCAGGATGCAAAATAGTTGGTTTGGTTTATGGGCTGTGGCCCAGTAAAGCAGATAATCCTAGCATGTAAGATAACACCACAAACATTAGAGCACTCCTTTGGGAACAGAATGTGAAAAAAATTGTTACTCGTGAGATGCTGTATTTCTAACACCTCACTGCAAACAACAAAAAGTGCTTGTGCCCTTCCCATTTAGGGGGATAGCTGCAGAGAGCTAGGTATACAAGTTTTCTTTAGAATTCATTTATTCTGTCCCTGTCATATTCAAAATAATGCTTTTAATGCATACTTGCGACTTATTTCTCATATTTCTAACAAGGCCTGTAAACAAGTTTTCCTTAGATAAGATATCACACATTATTGCTGAAAGTAATATTTAAACCTCTTTAAAAAAAAGACAGACTAGAATAGGGCATCTGTCAGAACTGGACTAATTTCAACAGGCCTGTCTTAAACCAAGGAGCATAGTAACCTCACCAAGCCGAATCTAACTATTTGGTTCCTCTGCTTCTGTTTCAGAGAAGAACCAAGCAGCACTGCAATAACTGCATGTTTGTGAAATGAAGAGCTTTCCCCCGCTGTAAAGTCTGACCATAGTAAGTAAAAGAGAACATGTTTCTACAAACCAGGCTGCAACAACAGTGTGCAAGAAGCAGCTTCAGAGAAGCTCTGAGAACTGGCATGCATGCCCTAATGCCTGTTAAATTTCTTCAAATGCAGTGTGTTCGCTTGTTCTAGGAATGTTTATGTCCTTGCAGCACAAGAGAAAATCAGCTCTCCAACAGAAAACCTGAACATGACACATTGACTAGTTAACAAAAATAACTGAAATTTCACTCTGCATGGAATGCAATTCAGTTCAAACCTGTAAGCAGTAAAGCACTTTCAAGGAAATAAGATAATGAAGAGAAGTATTTCTTCAGCGTGTCAAAATGAATCTCTGCTGCTTAACCATAACACGAGTAGCGACCCTAAGCCTGGAAAAGAGCAAAGTAATTGAAGTTCAAACTGTTACTGTTGCTGCACACACACAAGCACAGGCAAAACAACTCAAAAGTCTTACTACTGCAAACTGCAAGCACTCGATAGTGCTGCTCTGGGCTCTGTGCAACAATAGTAGGAAACTAAAGTATCTTGCCTTTTTCAGTCAAAACATACAAAATATGAACACACTATGAACACAAAGCATCTTTCAAGTAGCCTCTCTTCTACCAAAAAGTAGAGGGAATTTTCAAGTGTGATAAATCCTCCTAAGCCGAAGCTGTTCCGCTAAGTGCGGCTGGCTCCTCTCACAGCCCAGATCTGACCTTCTGCTTCCCCCCACCAAAGAACTGGCACTTACAGGAAAGGCACAAGTAAATGATTCACTTTCTCTCTGATAACCATTCCATAGAAAGGAAGCTGTCTAGCACTTAAATGATTACAGTGGGGCTTTTCCTTCCCATTAACTAACCTTAAATGTTCTCTGTATTTTCAAATCTGACAATTCACTGGGGTCACAGCCTTGGATTTCTAATCATGAACCTTCTTTTTCTGCGGAACACAGAGAATTCACAGCTCACTATGGATATCAGAGAGAGGGAAGAAGCACAAAGCTGACATCTGCCCGGGGTCCCAAAATAGCTTCAATGGATCATTTGAATTCAGGGTTGTTAGGAGGTTCACTTAGAAAGATAAAAATTTATCATCCTATCATAACAAAACTGATCCTTAAGAGGAGCCAGAAGGCACCTTTTGCCCCCAGATTCTGGTTGCAATGCTGCCTGGGCTTAGAGACTACTTTCTGACATTCCTATGTCAGAAAGCCCTAGGGAAATGACAGCAAAAGAACAAGACCCCATCAAATAGGGAGACAGCAGACCCTTGATACAACTACCACAGAACAAAAGAAAATTAGGGAAAGGTGCCTTTCACTTTTCCTTAACCAGAGATCTAGAGTGCATATGGAGGCTGAAGACACAGCTCAATCCCAGAACAAGTACCTCCTAGGCCTCCAGTCAAGAAACATAGCTCCAGCTTAGATTTGTGGCCTCTCTTCTACCTGCCTAGAAAAGCAGGGACTTCTGTCTTTAGAAGTTACAACAACAAGAAGTTTAAACCAGCCAGGCATCATCATCACTACTATCAACCACTGCTGTTTACTAACAAAGAAGTCCCAGTTGTGCTTTCATATCCAGTCACTCAGCCACTCAAGAACACCCTACTCAGAATCTGTGAAATGTATCTTAGATGAGACTGGGAAAAAAAAAAAAAATAGCCAGATCAGGAAAATAAGCAAATCAATTGATCATTCCAGTGTTTTAAGAAGTCAGAGCTGAGCCAAAAAAAGCCACCATACATACTTCCTTCAGCTGACAAACTGCACATTCTCATATTTGCCCCTAATGCTCCTATGTAAAATAAGAAAACACAGCAACCAGTCTAGAGGTTGTGTTGACTTTTTTTCATGCCTCATCACCACTGTCAATACTGGTCTAGGAATCATTCACTAATTATCCTTCTACAAAATCAGAAGTGAACACTTTTACACATACAGGAAAACCTCCCCCTCTCAGTCGGAAATGCTAGAAACAGTCATAAAAACCTGGAGTATTTAAAAAATATGATGAAAATACAAGTCATGCTTACTATAGTGAATAAACAGGCTTAAGATGACAGAAGCCATGCAAAGCTGTTCTGCCTACTTCCCTTCTGAAGGCAGTAGTACCAATTTCTTTTTTTGGTTACTCTGATATTTCATTCCTATTAATATGTGAAGCAGGAGCAGGAAGAGTTCTGTGAGATTCCACATATTAGCCCTGACAAACTGAACTCCCTCTTTTCTATCAGTTAACTTGAAGCACACAGAGAAAGGTTTCCAAGATGCTACCTAACAACTAGTGGAAGTTATTTCCGTAAGTCAATTTGCAATCAAATAATTCATTGTGACCAGAATCAAAAGGAAAGAGCACAGAAGAACAAACAGAGAAGAAAGTATCTGCAGTCATAGTATCATAAAAAATGATACTTGGGTATCATAAAAAATGATACCCAAGGGCATAGTCATTTCAAGGGAGGAAATCTACCCACTGGGAAACATCATAACTAGATGCAGCACACTGTCTCATATCAGAAGCAGAATGCTGCATATTGTAATATGGGTGAGTATGTGCATATTGATCCTCAAATATAAACTCCAATTCTGCTGAACTCTGAAATTCCTATTGTTGGACTGCCTATTAATTCACTAGTTTCCACTGCATGAAACTGCTCGTGCATCGAGTTCTGCCCTCCATTTTTTTCACCTGTTGCAATAAGACAACTTAAGAAACCAGCAGGCATGAATGCTGCCCAAACTAGCATTATACAAAAATTACAGAAGGAGCTAGCTAATAAATAACTGCGTTCCCCTCCTGTGAATCTGCACTCTTTCTACACTTAAATCAGAATGATAGTTGCAACAATAGAAATAGTTCAGATATAAATACTGAAGTTTTTGCTACAGACGAATTTCATTTAAGAAACAGAAGCAGTTCATGGGGACCATAAGGTATGATGGAAATTTCAAAAATACTTGAAGTGTCAAGGAAAGGCTTCAATAACACTGTAGGTAGGCAAATTAAATGATACTATTAATTTCAGAAGAATTCTTGTAACTAAATACCAACTTTTAGCAGATCATATTCTGTAATGTAAATATGAATCATGGATCTCAAGAACAGAAAGCACACAGTGAAGGGACACCTATGTCACAGTTTGGACTTGATGCATACATCCCTCCCTAGAAATAACTGCCAACATGCGCTCCAATGAAACTGACACTTCACCATCTGCCACATAAATTTTATGCTGCAGAGAATATTGATTATTGTCAGGTTCACTTTAACACCATTCACTTTCCCACCTGTAGGATCACTAGGCTTGCCCTCTTAGGGATGTAAACTGTGTCAAACAACAGCAGTTCCCATTCAGAAAGTCATGGGAAGTAGGAGGATTTCATTAAGGTGTTCAGCAAGTGGTAGTTATGCTTAAAAAGATCCCCTAGGGTTCATGGCTCTTGGGAAGGGAAGAAAAGGTAGGAATATTTGCCTTTTAATACTGTTCTGTAAGTATGCCTTTGTATACACTGCATGAGCCAAGTGGCACAGTTACAAGCTATCACAATTTTCCCAGGCTTGCATCTATTCACACCCACCCCTGTATCTTGCAAATCCATACCCGTGTGCATATGTAAAAACAGACTTAGGGCTTCATTAGTAAATGCATAAATATTCATTAGTTGCTATTCATGGACACAAACACATATATCATCACCTGCAAGATAGTGAAAAGTTCCCTCTTAATGTAGTGATCCCAGGAACAGCAAGAGACCTAGATTATTACCCTAGCTGTGCCTAAGCTTATGAAGGTCAACTACAAGACAATAACACTGCATTTCATTTACCTCACTTCAAAAGCTAAAGGCATACAGACTTTTATCCCTTTTGTAAGTTGCCAGAACACCGAGATGAAAGAACTCCAATGCAGTGTTAGATCAATAGTATTTTCACCAGTTTAAAAGTTAGCACTGCTTTATTAGATAGGAACAGACTACAGGCAGAAATCCCACAATGCCGCAAGTGCCTATCTAAACTAGAAGGCAAAGTACAGGAGAAAGCAACTATCAGTATCATTCCCCTGCACACTCCACCCTGGTTCCTACAGAAGTTCTATGAAACAGGGAAGACAGCTGGGTCCTCCCTTTCCAGGGTTACTTCCTTTCAATTTCTCTTGCAGGACTGTACAACTAAGTAACATGGAGACACAGCAAGGTTAGGGCCCCTGATGTTTCACCAGCGTTTATTTTAAAGGTGACATTGACTTTGCCTGGTTTGCACTCCCCGTTCACAGAGCAGGCAGGGCATCTTATTTCAAGTATCTCTGCAAAGAGGCAAGAAACTCCATTCCTGAAAGCGAGGACAAGTGAGACAAGTCACCTCGCATCACTCTCACAGAGTACACTGAGGGTGTAAGTCTATTCCACCCAACCACTTCACAAACAAGGTCTGACATATGGTCCGCCCCTACTTATTTTTATGTGAAAGCACCACCCTAAGGCCACATGGCAGTAAAAGGTGCCTTTCTGAATCAGTGCAAAGCCCTTTGAAGGAATCAAAAGGGAACTATATGGCTAGAATCATCCAATGTAACACAAATAGGTACTTTAAATATCCAGCTGCAAACTAGCTTTACCAGAAAAACCAAATCAAATCAACGCAGCTGTTCCATGTTCCTAAGCTGCTCCTAATGGCCAATCAGCAGGGCAATGCAGCCATTACTTCAGTTATTAGAAGCCTCAAGTTTTTCACATATTCAGTGGTAATCAAGAATGAGTAGTAGCATATATTTTGCTACTACAAATATTATGAGGTCATGTAAAGGAAGAAGTGATTTTTCATTAGAAACCCAGCTGATACAGACAGAAGGGACCATGTTCACAAGTGCACAAGCGCACCTGAAGAAGTTCACTGAGCCAAGAGGGAAAGCAGACAGCAGCTAACAGAACTACTTTCTCTCAGAAGTGCTGCTCCTTCCATCTCTCAGCTGGGGCCCTAAAGACACAGATCATTGTCAGAACACAAGCATAGGCACCAAAATTCTACACCAGAAAAATTCTGATGAATCAACAGAAATAGTCATTTTTATGGCACCTCATCTAACCACTGGCTATATCTGCTCTCCTTTATTAACTTGCATTTGATGCCTTTTTCTTTCATAGAAGCTACAGCCTTTTAACATTTCCTGAAAACATTCCTCCCTTCTCAGCACAGGTATTAGTAAGTCCACCCCAACACAGTACGATCAAGCAACAACTTTTGTCATTCATGTCCCCCTCTATTGGTAGAGGACTGAGAGCAAGTAGCAGCACTAAGAGCAGCCAGCCCTATCCTCACTTCACCACCAATCCATCCCCACCTGCCTATGTATGCCATCACAACAGCTGTGGGACCATACAGTAAAACCAACCAGGTTCATTATGTTGTATTCCAACAAGGCTATTTTTAAACACAGATCAGTTTTCTGATCAGATCCTTTATGCACATCCAGACAGCTGTGCTGTGTGACAAGAGGAGAAGAGGACACAGCACCCCCAGGATAAAAAAAAAATCAAAACAAAAACCAGAGCAGCTGGAGGTAGGGGCAGTGCCCAAGGCACTCCTAAAAACATTCCCTTTGGAATTGTTTTCCTTTTGTATGTAGTTTTAATGATTGCTTCTATTGTTTCAGATCTGAAGAACCTGGGAGCTGTAAAGCCTGTTTACTGAAAAGGAATGCACTTCACTGAACAATGTAGCTATAGGAAAGCTCTATCTAAAGTCTGCTTTGAGCACAATGAACAGTTGTCTTGATTTAGTATCTTCAAAGTATTGTAACTCTGCTATCATCAATATTTAAACCAAGGGAAGAAAACACAACTCTCATAGCAAGCACTCTATTTACTTTACCCCACTGGCTCTGCAGTAATAGAGCTCAGCTGAGAAAAGTCCTGGTTTTAATAATGATGCCATGCCAGGCAAAGGAAAATCATTTTTCAAAGTGAAAAGCAGAAGTCAAACAAGAAAGGAATTTTGTTTGTTTGCTTCTAGAGCTGCCTTCTTTTTTAAGAAAATACAATGGAAAGCATAAAAATCTCAGAAGAATGAAGTGGACAGCAGTGCCCTAAGGGAAAGGGAAGGAACAGAGAGGCTCTAAAAGCAAATACGAGTTATTGGCCTGTAGATCTGGTGCAGAGCCAAAACCCCCACACACCCAAAAGTATATATTTATGATTATGCATGGGCAGCCTTCTCAATAGTTGCCATGCTACAGTAGCCTGCTAAGCATCTGTTTCACTCTGTGAGGCTTTTTAAAGTCAATTTAATATAAAGTCAATTTAATACCCACAAAAAGAGACTCAGTGCATCTTTCAGGAGCTGGGGGATAGCAGCATTTACAAGATCACACATGAAGGTGGCAAGTAGCAGCTATTACTGAAATTAATTTTTCATTGAAAAAATTCAGACTGGATCTCTCAACAGATGCAGAACATTTAACCTGCTCCCCATCCTCACCCCACCCCACCCCCCCCAAATAGAAAAGCCTTCCAGAAAGTATTTTCCTAAATACTAGTCACATGTGGATTGTTCCACTGGAGAAGACATTCAAGGTCACTCAACCCCCAAACCCCAATTTTTCCCTCCAGCTGGTTTCTGTGAATCCTCAAGATACAAGACTCTTAATATAGCTTTTTCTCTTTCCATAGAATCATGTCCAAGCACTAGCATCAAAGCCTGCTAAGTCTTGCAGATTCTAGCACTAACCATTGCTTCGTCCTACATTTACCCAAATTCTCAGTAACAGCACAGCTACTTAAAGGATTTCCCCAACAATCTTAGAACAAGGCATGCCACGTACCTGATGTTCACTCACCCAGAAGCTCACAACCTGCCACCAACAGGGAATAAAGGCGGGCAACAGCTCTTAATTCATCTGTGTATGGCTGAACAGCGTTCCCCCTCCTGTGTGCTGCATTCCGTATAGCCACTGCAGTGCTCATAGCAAGCAGACTAGCAGGAAGGAGCAGCTGGAAAACAGCCTTGCTTCTTCTTCTAAGCTGAACATAGGTGTCCACCCCAGATTGAGGGTGGTTTCACAGTAAACCTATCATCTACAGCTCCTTAGCCAGAAGGTGGGTCACAGTGAGAAGCGGCCATTGGAAGGTGATAACTAGGGCAAGATGGAATAAAGCAGGCAGAAAAATTGTGTATGCACACACACACATACGTATGTGTGTGTGTGTGTGTAGGAGGCAAAAGAATAAGTGGAGCAAATAATGAGTGAAAGAACAGAGCCAGTACAGAAAGAAAATTATTTACTGAACAGACTATTCGTGCTGCTGACCTCAGTTCATTCCTCTCCAAGTTTTAACTCCTTATGGTCAGGGCTTTGCCTGGGACAGAAGGTCATAGCTCATTTCCATCACTAGCCTCCCACAGCTGCCCTTAGATACAGTAACTCCATCCTGCAGGTGCGGATACAGCCTAGCAAGGGGCCGCTGCGCAATTTCAGTGCTCTTGTCAGCTGTCACAGATTGGAACATACTTATCAAAAGCCTGGACAGTCCATCATGTTCTTCCTCCCTCCACCTCTAAAGAAAAGCCCCTTTGAACTCAGAGCTGGAGGGTGGTTAAGGTTTGTGCCTCCACCATTTTCAAGACCTTCATGGAAAGGAAAAAATTTCTGCAGCACCTGAATATTGCCAGGTTATAAAAAGTTAATGCCTGCCAAGCATTCCTTTCCACAGCAAGCACTGCTGCATGCAAGTTAATCTCACATCCATGACCTTGTTCTTGCCACCTAAAGATTTTGCTGTCATAACTGAAACTCCACAGACAACTGCATGAATTTGCTGTGTATAACTGTGGCATAAACTCTATTACATCACAGCAACTTGTATTTTGCACAGCAGGAGCTATCCTATCAAATGGGAATGCTAACATCTTTGCATTTCTACTTAGGGAAACACAAGAATATAGTTTTTTACAAGCGAAAAAATAAATATGTTAAGTCATTACTGTATTTGAGAACAGGATCACAGAATCTACTCATCCTCAGGTTCCCACTGACAGCTACATGATGAAACAAGCAGTAAACCCCAGTAAAATTGTGCAATACACAGTGTAACAGCACTGAACGTCATGATCATGTTACACTGCCTAACATTTAATTTACAGCACTGAAAACACCTTCTAGCCCATATCACTGCAAGGAAACTTTTCTAATTACAAGCCAAAGTGTCTGATTTCATGGACAGGCTGAAGGCTAATCCCATTCTTCTGTCAGGTGTTAAGAGGGCTCCAGCCCAGGAATTAGAACTGAGCATATACAATTGCCATTGAGGCAAATGAAGCACAATTCTAGTAAATAAGTCAAGCTAGCTGAAGCTAAGACAGCTGTTAGAAGAACCATGCTCAGCTACCCACTCTTGTGAATCATTTCCTGAATTGCCATAATTAGCACAGCACTGTAAGGCAACGTGTCCTCAAATCCAACAGAACAAATCAAAACTCATCTTAATTTACTGTGTTAATCTCACAGCACTTTACTCCCAGTCCATTTCAGAGTCTTTTGTTTAAGATCCATCTCTTTTGTGACACCAATAGGAAAAGACCAGCTGGTGTGCACCAGACACTAGCCTGCTGGGGCAAGTCCTGAACCTACTCAGCCATCTAGTCCTTCCCTCTCTTTTCACTATCCTCTCTTTCAGCTTTGTTGTATTTCATGTTTCTGAAATTCCTTACTGTCTTAAAACTCTACAACCAAAATAACATGCCCAATAGCTGAATTCACCAGCAGATGACTGTGAGAAAGCATCATGCCTTTAAGTTATGAATGCATAATAAAGAATTCACCACCGTTTTTCTCTACCATCAAAAAAACATTGACTGCCTGGGATGTTTTCCTGTATGTTGGTTGTTCCCTACAGCTTTATGAAACCTGTTAGCTTCTCTCACCCCTGGAGATTCAGACTTTTGATATTACAAACCCTGAGCTCACTGAGAGTTTGATGAAGCATAAACTAAGCATATTTTAACAGTCAAATGAAAAACAAAGGGCCTTTTATAACAGCAGAAGAGTACAGGAATAGAGCAGCAAAGGAATGAGGACTTGGAAAAGACAACCCTTTATATCTGGAGGTGACATTCTGCAACATTTGATTAATCATCCGATTAATCAGTGACATCAGTGACATGATTTCAAATGAATACAATAACTTCATTACGTGTAATTGTTGTACTGACACAACTCACCTGAAGACTTTAGATTAAGCAAGAAACTTACATAAAGCAGAACCACTATGATGCTGCAGGAGTACAACATGATAAGGATATCTGACCTCTTCAAAAACATTTTCTTTGAAATTTCCTGGCAGAGGGTAAACAGCAAAGTCCCCAGGTTTTTGGCACAAAGAAATACGACTTACACAATGCTTCTCCTCAAAAAAAAATAAAGTTATTTTGCTTGTGTAATAGCAAATTACTTGCTGCTCCACAACAGCTAGAGTTCCAAGGTGCAGTCTATCTTAAGATGGCAGAATTCATCACAGGTGAAAGTGAATGAGCAGCAAATGAAGGACAGTGCACAGCAGTTCCTGAAATAAAGCATGTGGGTTTGACAATACTTCAGTTTGGAAATGTCCACAATTTGGACTGGAGTAGAAGGGTTCTGAAGAACAAAATTATGAAGCAAACATTTTCTAGACCACAGTTTCACCAATATTTTCAGCTAGCCTTAGAGAACACAAGAGACAAATACTTCTTTTTTGATCTACCCTTTTAGAGGATAACTGAACATTTTCATTCCTTCTCTCCTAACATTTCAGCATTTTGGAAGATTGTTGCTTCAGTAACGATTTAAAATTAAACTCTCCAGAGAGCGCACAGCACTAAAAACAAGCCTCTCCAGACTGACGAGACATGTAGACAATCGTCCACAAAAGGGCACATTAGCAGAAGAAACATCCAACAGAGGAAGCAAGCATCTCAAGTGACACTCTCCAAGCAATTAAGCTGGTTTAGGCCACAGATGAAACTATACCATTTCTAAATTAACATTAAACTGATTCCCCTGGAAGAAAATAATACAGCAAACTGCATAGCTAATCCAGTCCACAAAGCATGCCCTGGATGCATTCCATGTCCTTACTGTAAGAACAAGCTTATGCCTATTGCTAACAAAACTCAGTAGTTTCTCTTCCATGCACCAAAGAATGGGAAGACAGTAAACAGCCAGGAGGGAGAAAAAGAAAGTGCCTGTGGGGAACATGGAACAGAAAAAGGCAGCAGTGGATTAAGGGAAGGAATACATGTAGGGGGAGGAAACCAGAAGGAATACTAACAAACCTGAACAGCACACTCTACTCTGCAAAGGCACTCAAAAAGCTAGTTTTCCAGTGCCACCCTGAGATGCAAAGATAATGTAACAGAAACACAATCCCCTGCTGCTGGGATGCCATTCTCCCTCCCTGATGCTACTTAAGTTCAGCTCACTGCGGCCAGAAGGTGGTTTTGCATCTTGAGGAGGCACTGGCAGAAAGAGTACAAAAAGCAATGTGAGAGAAAAGACCAGTCAAAAAAACCCAAACAACCAAACAAGCAGACCTGGAGGAGATGAGAGAGGGGCTACATGTCATACACACAGCATATTCATCAAGATGTCCCAGAGGGAACACATATGGGGAGACTCCTCCTTCCCCTCGTGAACCACACTGTGAATACGCTCATGATCACAACTGTACAAAGGATTATCATCTGCAGACTGGCCATCTGCATACAAACTGGCCACCTGGAATACCTTATCCCTCCTCTGATTTTACTAAACCCTGTCACTTATCCTCTGGGTAGGACACAAGACCAGGGAAGCAGGAACAAGTGTGATGTGAGTGCAGAGAGGCACCTGAGGGACAGTTCAGCAGCAAGTCCGCTCAATGTCATTAACCCTGAACATGGTGAGTGGATCTAGAGGTAAGGGAGGATGTACAAGGGACATTTGCCATGAATGCAAACAGGTTATTCCAAAACAAAGGTTCCCAAATATTACCTCTTACAAACACATGCTTCCTCATAAGCCCACAGAATTTATATTTTGCAGCGTTAGAAGTGTTCCACGGAATGATTTGAATGTTGGTTCACCTCTGAAAATAAATCCACTGTCAAATAATATTCTAGTCATTATGCCGAACTAAAACCTCCCAGCATTTGCCATGCTAAACATCAACAGCAAAAGCATATTCACAACCCTGTGTTGTACCTCAGTTGAAACCTTTGACCCAAATTAAGTGGTAACAAATACTGAAAAGTAAGAAGTCTGTGGAATAAGCTATCATACAAGAACTAAAGTTAATTAATTTTTTTAAATACTGATAGCAGAACTGTCCAAACAGTGAAAATAGGAAAGCTGCATAGTGTAGGAATCTGCTGTATGACATGTGAAACAAGTAATAGCTGTGGATAGTCTGGACTCTTCACTGTCCCTCCAAATTTAACTACAGACTTGTACTTAGATCCTCTTGAACTATTGTTTGTGCTGTAGTGATAAGACAAGGGGTAACAGGTTTAAACTTAAACAGGGGAAGTTTAGACTGGATATAAGGGGAAAGTTCTTTACTGTGAGGGTGGTGAGGCACTGGAATGGGCTGCCCAGGGAAGTTGTGAATGCTCCATCGCTGGCAGTGTTCAAAGCCAGGTTGGACAGAGCTTTGGGTGACATGGTTTAATGTGAAGTGTTCCTGCACATGGCAGGGGGCTGAACTAGATGATCTTAAGGTCCTTCCCAACCCTAAGTATTCTATGATCTTTTCTATCACCTCATAGCAGCCTTCCAATATCAGAAGGGGGGCTATAGGGAAGCTGGGAAGGGGCTCTTCATTAGGGACTGTAGTGATAGGACAAGGGGTAAAGGGTTCAATCTTAAACAGGGGAAGTTTAGATTGGATATGCAGAAGAAATTCTTTACTGTGAGGGTGGTGAGGCACTGGAACGAGTTGCCCAAGGAAGCTGTGAATGCTCCATCCCTGGCAGTGTTCCAGGCCAGGCTGGACAGAGCCTTGGGTGACATGGTTTAGTGTGAGGTGTCCCTGCCCACGGCAGGGCAGTTGGAACTAGATGATCTTAAGGTCCTTTCCAACCCTAACTATTCTATGATTCTATATCTGCTTTCTTCTACTCTCAACTGCTTTAAGGGGAAAAAACGACCTTATAGCACAGACTTCTTCATTATGTTTCAACAAAATATTTGGGACAGCAGAGTCCTGAGTGGGTCTCCAGGCACATGTAATGCAACAGGCATGACAGGTAATGCAAAAGCAACAAGAAAAGGATAAGGTACAATGATGGGTTCAACTGTAGCCCATCTTAGCAGAGATCTGCTCCTGATGCTGTCACCTTCTGGATAACTGCTCCATTTTCAATGTACAGACTTCTCTCTTTCTGAAGTACCGGAAGCAGACAAGGTATCTACTGATACCCGAACTTTTTCAGTATTTCATGGATGTGTAAGCAGTCCTACTCTCCCTGGAAAGTCCATGCCACATTTAGACTGTTTGTAAGCAGCAAGACAAATGTCATTTATGAGATCCAAAGGAAACACGAAATACCAGACATGAGCACTGGCCTTGTAAGGCTTACCAAGGAAACTTTATAAAAAGGCTAACTCCAAACCTGTCTTTCTTTACAACCAAAGCAGAAGGCGTCACAGCTCCAGAAAATTCTGAATGGGAGCCTTCATAATTAGTAATGCAGCACAGCCAAGTGAATCATCAAAAGCCACATTCCCCCAAAACTCTCCCCTTTCCTCACACAGTCTTACCTGCTTTTTCTTTCTCAAACTGAGAACTCTGTTTATAGCAGATGAAGTACCATATACAATGTCCACAGACCATTATTAAAGAAATAACTTTCTTCTACACAAAAAGACCAGTGAAACATTCTTGGATTTGACTGCTTAAAGCACGACTCCCTGGCCAACACCAGCCTCCATTCCTCAGTTTTGTGCAGATTACCACAAAACAGAGGAAATTACAAAGTCTAATATCCTCCTCTTTGTTTCTTCAGTCACAAAACCATAATGTTGCAAGTACTGGAAGACGCTTCTCAACCAGAGATCTAGACTCCCTTACTAAATTGTTATCAGCGCACAGATATCACAGTTAGGTTTGCACTCTTTAACTGAGTTAGAGTCAAATTTGGTTTCTTGCTGCTCTTAATTTCTTTAATGAACCCTGAAAAAAGGCAAGCAAGTGTTAAATGGTGCAAATCACTACAGCTGCATTATACTACTCTTTTCAGAGGACCCAACAAGAGAAGCCCTTTTTATCAGCTGTGGAAGTATACACAGCATATTCAGAAAGGCTGAGAAGGGCAAGAAGGGCCTCCCAACCATCCCTTTAAAAGAAATGCAGTTCCACAGCCATAAATAGAAAGAAGTGTTAGATAAGACTCACATGGCCACAACCACTTTTACTTGCATGGCAGAGATAACAAGATACAACCCACAACAATGATGCGGTTCTACCTACACTTAAACTTCCAGTGAGAAGTCTCCCGACAGACTCAGGGTAAAGAGATCATAGTTATTTAAAAGGAGGTCACTATAAAAGTTATGCTATCCATTGTCACTTTAGTTCAAAAGTTACTTAGAAGAATAGGAGGTTATAAGCTAAGACTTACCACACGAAGTTCATTCCAAAGCATCTTGCAGCCATGATGATAAAGGATATAAACTAAAACTTGAAGATATTTATTATAAGTCTTCAATGCACCGAAATGCCCTCTTCCCTCATTCACATCAGTTCCCAGCAAGCCTTGCCTCACTTCAAAGCACTGCAGATTCAGAGGCATTATTTCCAAACAGTAGGGGCAGAAAGCAGTAATACAGAACAGTTTTCCTGCTGGCCAAAGAGGAAGTTGATGCAGTAAATGGATTACTTCCCAGATTTTAATTAAACTGTATAACAGGAATCCTAATGCAGGCAAACACAGCACAAAACAAGTACTCCTGGACTGATGTCAGAAACAGCACAGAAACCAGAAAACAGGCAAGATTTTACTTTTGTTCTGTACCCTACAATAATGTTTGAGATCACCAGTCTAAACCAGAACTCCAATACATGGTATGCTACACTAGAACAGGAAAACCGAACACATCTCTTGCACAGAGCAATCCAACTCAATTGACAAATGGATCCAAAGAAAGAAGGGAACACAGAAAAAAGGAAAAGCCAGAAAGATAAGCAGTGGCCTACTCAGTTCACTGCCAGCTGTTCTGGTTCAGTCAGCTCATGGAAGGGGAGGGCAATGAGAACTCCAAAGGCAGAAAATGAGGTGGCTTCACAGACTTTTATGAGACTCCTCTTCAAGATGGGTGGAAAAGCATCCATCTGCCACTCCTCTTCAAGATGAGTAAGGTAAAGACAGACCACAAGGCTTTAGCGAGTGCCTAAAAGTTAACAGCATTAACAGGAGAGACTACATATCAAACTCTCTAAAGTACACTATTCTAGGTGACATTCAAAACGGGCCAAGAAAATTAGCTGCTCTCTGCAGTTGTAGGACCCCACATAGGAATGATTTGCTAAAAAGTCTTAATGGAAGACAAAAACCATTCAGTAAAAATAGCCTTGTTTCAAATAGTTGAGTGTCAAAAAGAAATCCAGACAACGTGAGGGCAGCCTAGACTAGCTTTAACCATGTGGCTAGACACAGAAGATCGTATCTCAAAGACATTGTGGAGAAAGAATGAAAAAGGTTAACATATAACCCAGATAAAGATCTGGGGAGAAGGCAGAGATGACAGGCTGAGAGAGACAGGAATGTAATAAAAAGGTTTTCTTCACAACTTCCATAGCTTTCTTCAGTGACCCTTCTCAAAACTGAAATGCAGTTACTCACTGTCATCTATTGCAAAAACAAGTTTCAGAACAGTTTATCTCTACTGGAGCAATCAGGTTTCTGTCTTCAGCAAGAAGCTATGCTGCTATTGCACACAAGTTACAAACTCCTTAGGAAGTGTAGGATTAAACAGGTTCCTCTTTCCTTAAACTATTCTACTGTTAATTTACTGCTGTCTATGAAGAGCAGTAACTTGCATTTCCCTTCCTATTCTTCAATAGTTTTGAATGGAGTAAATTTCAATACTAAGTAAAGAAAAACATCCTTCAGTTTCCTCTTGTTACCAAGCCAAATAACTGCTGGCTGATTAAATGTTAAAGGAAGGGGGGTGGGGGGGTGGGGGGGTGTTTGTACAGAACAGAGGCTGCCCACACAGGTGAGCAACTTTCCCTTCCTTAAATTGTTTCCCTTCTCTGGGCACTGAATTTCTATCACAAGCCACTCCACGTGCAAGAGCACCACAGTGCCAGTACAGGCAGGAGGAGAGTAAGAAGAGCTACGGTCTATGTCAGTTTACTGTTTACATTTACCAAATGCTGTTAGAGCCCCAACAACTATGTATTCCAACTACCTCAAAATTAGGAGCAGACTGCAGGAACAGACAACTAATTTGGTGACTGCGTGTCCCAAAGACACAGTTGGAAAACACATTTTCATATCATTCATGAACAGCATCTACGTGCAGATCTCATTCCTCAGAGCGTATGTTATTGGGTTCTCCTAGATACACTTATCCCTTTTTCCCTTCTCCCTTGTGCGATTACAACAGAAGATGTCATTCAGCTAAGGGAGGGAGGGAGGAGAAAAAGGAAGGAAAGGGTGGTGATTTGATGTTCCTATACTAGCTTACCTCTTGCTCTGTCTCCACTGTTTTGAGATCTCCTAATAAACAGCGCTTGTCTCTTCTATCTTATCACATAATTTCCAAATAGCAGCACGAATACCAGATCAGTGTGACTGCTGCTTTTTTCCACCTGTCAAATTACGAACAGCATCTCTGTAGCTGACATCTAGTTACATCCTGCCAGTTTGCAAGGCTAAGGTCAGTTTTAGGTTCCGGTGCTGCTGAGAGACCTAACAAAACGCAAGCAAGACTCCCTGATGGAGCTCATATAAAAACCCACTTCCTGGATTTACCAGCAGGAATTTCCCCCTCCTTTTAAATAAAAGGCAAGATTATCATTGGGATCTGGTACACTGAAATCATTTGCCCAGGAAAACTCGGATCACATCTGCACCAGGAATGTCTCAGCAGTATCAGAGCAGCTGTACAGTACACCAGCAAAGCTGCATTTCACACCACAATGTTATGACAAGCCTTAATGGCACACAAGCTTCATTCGTAGAACCAAAGCTGTGCAAGGACCTTACACATGATAGGCCAATCATACCCCTGACTGACAGCTACACTGACAGAAGATTTGAGCTTAGCCTTTAGATCAATTTTTCCACCCCAGGCTGTTGAGATGTTGATCAACTGGCAGAGAATAGATTCCTAAAACATCAGAGCTGGAAGCTGCATGGCAGAAACAAGCTGTGACCAACCTGTTATGACAGCTTCCAAAACCATCTACAGTAACAGCACAAAAGCAATAACACCGCAGATCCAGGTACAGGCTCAGCTGTTGCTCTCACAGGCAATTCCTGTGACAGAGACAAAAAGACTAGAAGTTCTCTGTCCCTACCAAAAAAAGGCAGCAGCAGCACAGACAGTTCTGCCTCTCCCTTTACCTAGAGCTACCCCAAGTACTACTGTAAGATCAGATTGGCAAGACAGCCGTGTGTCTGGCAAAGGAGAAACAAAAAACTAATCTATTCATGGATTACTTAAGTGACTAAGAAGTCATTTTGAAATCCTGCAAGATGAGAGGAACACATTCAACTGAGGATCAATTCTGCCCCAGCTTCCTCCAAAAGCAACGTATCATCAGCTCTGCATTACCACTGCAGAGAAGTAACAGTACTGTAGTCTTTATTGAAAGAGACTTGCACCTGCAAAATAACTAGGATTTCTCTGGGGAGCCATGTTTGCAGGATATTTGAAACCCAGAAAGGCAAGAAAGCTTAAAATAAAATGTCATCCTGACCTCAACCAGCTGTGTTTAGGTTTACATTGGGAATACACAGTCACATACTATTTACAGATCCTTTCTTAATACACAGAAGAGTCAGGAAAAGGATTCTGTATTCAAATTTATTGAAAAACTGAAATTCAGATACAAGTCATTTACAATCAGCATAACTATTGGCTATTTTCTGCGCAAACACTTAAGAGTAACTTTAAAAAAAAAATCTTTATGGTCGTCCTGCAACAATTAAGAGAAGTTCTCCTGTCCATTAAAGAACTACAGGATTTCCAACTTCGCCAGTTAGTTCAAAGGTGGATCTTCCACTGTAACTTAAGATTTGAATGAATGCAAGTCTAGTATATCTAGTCCTATCCACCTGTGTTCTTGGACACAAGGACTTTAGCAAGCTGCAAGCTAAATACAATCATACCTGTATTCTTAACTGCAGTGAGACTATTTCAGCTTCACATGAATATGTAGCAGGCTTTTGGCTGGTTTAAAGGGACACTGCCAACTTCAATCTAAATCTAGTTTTGTGCAAGTAAGCTTTCAGAGACTTAAACCAGCAGAAACATTCCCATGATTAAACAAGCTCAGTCCCATGCAGCAAGTTATTTTTACCAAACACATCCCTGTACTATGACCAACCCAAACAAGAGTACTGAAAATGGGACAGTGCAAAATAACTACAAGCAGCACATTTTCTAGAAGAAATGCAGAAAGAGGCATTAGCATAACTACCGGGAAGTCTATCTCAACTAAGTTTTTAGTTACACACAGAAAAACTTGTTTACTGGGTTTTTTTCAAGCTCATTTAACTTTTTCCTTTCAAAGTCCGTAACTAAAATGGGCCCTAATAGATAGGCAGTTTCTGCCTATCCAAATTGTCCAGCGAGAGGCCACTTATTTGCTCAGCTTCCCCTAAGCCCCTCTACACTAGTACGGACCCAGTTCAATTAAAGTGCAGAGTAAACAAGAACCCCGGTTTAATGCCTTAAGTTTAATGCTC
This sequence comes from Psilopsiagon aymara, assembly GCA_024733675.1. Classification (NCBI taxonomy): domain Eukaryota; kingdom Metazoa; phylum Chordata; class Aves; order Psittaciformes; family Psittacidae; genus Psilopsiagon; species Psilopsiagon aymara. Next base: position 1,224 of record JANRGW010006627.1, on the reverse strand, counting down.
GAAGAGCTTTTCCACAGATTCACCTTGCAAAGGCACACAACAGAATCAACATACGAAGCGGCAATTTTCGTAGCACCAGGCTTGAACGGTATTCCTCCATCTCAGTGAAAGTTAATTCAATTGCTCTAACCTTAAATGGATGAAAGAGATGACTTCTTCAGAATATGGAATTAGGCTGCTACAGTGAATACATAAGTAGGTTTTTACTACAGTAAGTGAAGGAACCCTATGATTAGAGGCAGTTACCCTTCTTATGTATTCTAACACCCCAAACACATCTTTGGACAACAGCTGCAGAGATTAAGTAGGTATCATAACAGGAAAAAAAAGGAAAAAGAGAGACAAAGTGGTAGAAAGCTGGACATCCCTTGAACTGAACGGATCTAGAATAACAAAAGGCTAATAAAGGCTTATGTTTGTGAGACAAGCAGAAAATGAAACCGGGCCATGCCATTTCTTTCATGGGAGCGTCACAAGGTGTCTGACGATGTAGTACCAGTAGTACTTTATGACACTGTAGCTATCAGCGCTATCGAACTGACCGGCACGGAGCTACCAACGATAAAGCCAAAGAGGCAAAGCATGCCGCGGGGAGCCTGCAACCACCCCACAACCGCCGCCGCCTCCTCCTCCTTCTCCCGGCCCGGGACGAAGGTACGCGGTGCCTCAGTACCTTGAGCTGAGCCACCCCTTCAGGGGAAGGATCGCCCCGGGGCGGCCGCCACCGCCTCGTTCCTCCCCGGCGCCAATCCATGTAACCGGGTCCAGGAGCGGGCAAAGACCCGCCGTCCCGGGAATCGGGTTTCGCTGCCGTACGCCCTGTATCAGCTCCAGCCACCGCTCCCTCCGGGCCCGCACAGCCCCCGCCCCGGGCAGAGCGCAGAGAACTCCGCACCGCTGCAGCAGGCCGCTCCCCGGGCGATGCCAACGTATGAAACGGTTCCTCCGCCGCTACCACAGTCACCTCCCCGCAACCGCGCGGCGGGGCAACGGCCACCACACCTGCCGCACGGCGCGGGAGCCCGCTCTGCTCTCCTCACGGGGAGCGGCAGCGAGCTCTCCCCGCCCTTACCTTCGCCTCATGCTGCTCGGGGGGCGGCGGTCGCAGCTCGAACTGCCTCTGCCGCGGGGGGCGCCGCGCTCCGCCCGTCAGTCTGCCGGAGCGGGGCGGAGAGCCCGACCCTGCCCGCCGCGGGAGGGGGCGGGTGAAGCGGCGGCGGCGCG
>JANRGW010006626.1:0-17534 GCA_024733675.1 Psilopsiagon aymara | reverse complement strand
GCCTGGCACCAGGTCGCGAGGAGCTGAGCCGCGGGGGCCAGCGCCACCTGGTCTACGACGTTGTTTTCCACCCCGCGGCCCTCCGCCTGGCCGCCCGCAACGCTCGCTTCCGCCGCCTGCTCAGCGACACGGCGCTTGATGCTGTGGCGCGCCACTACGCCGTGCAGCTCGACAGCGCCAACGCCGTCGTTCTCCGCGGCACCAAGTACAAGGGCGTCCCGCAGCCTCCCGTCATTCGCACCCCACTGCCCGGCGGCGCCCCCCCGTCGCCTTACGACGGCGACTCTCCGCTGCCGCCCTTCCCTTTTCCCCCCGCTGCCGCCGCCCCTCCGCCAGCCGCGCCTCCGCCGCCGGCACGGCCTCCTGGCCCCACCACGCCGCGCTGGAGCATCCGCCACCGCTTCTACGTGGACCTGCAGGACTACCGGTATAGCCGCGACTCGGCGCCCAGCCCAGTACCACGGGAGCTGGTCGTGACGGTGGAGCTGCCGCTGCTGCGCTCTGCCGCCCAGGCCGACCTGAACATCTGCGGCCGGGAGCTGCGCCTCGACTCGCAGCGTCCCGCCTACCGCCTTCGCCTCCGCCTCCCTTACGACCTAGACGAGAGCCGCGGAAACGCCGCCTTCAACAAGGCCCAGCGGCAGCTCGTGGTCACGCTGCCCGTGGTACCGCAGCCCGGCCCGCGGGAACCGCTAGAGCTGGGCGAGGAGCGGGTGGAGAAGGCCGAACCTGGTGCTGAGGCGGACGACGAGGCGGCTCCTCCCCCCGGCGGCAGCTGCTGCGCGGCCCAGAGCACGTGTGGCGGCGAGGAGCCCGCCGACCCCCCCTCGGAGGGCGACCTGTCACCGGCCCGCCCCGACGCCGCTTCCTCTGCTCCGTGCTCCAGCCCCGAGCAGGCCGTGACCTGCGGCCTTGGCGAGGACGCCTGTCTGTACCTTCCCGGGAGTCCGGCCCTGTCGGCAGTGCCGGGCATCCCCGGCGAGATGGTGCTTCCCCGGGACTCCAGCAGCCCTGAGGCTGCCCTGTGCCCTCCCTTCCAGTGCCGGCAGGATGAGACCTCCCTTACCCTGCTCGTGCATGTGCCCTGCATCAAGCCCCAGTGCCTCATGGAGGACGGGGACACGAACCACTACAGCCTCCACTTCTCCAGTGAGACTGGTTCCTATGCTCTCTTCTTACAGTTTCCACCTGAAAACAAGCTGGCGTCCACTGAGACCAGCGTTAATGTGTCTGCCCAGAACGCTGCCTTTGTGCTCACCAAGGCCCCTGGCAGCACTGGGCTCTGGGAGAAGTTCAGCTTTGGCCTTGAAGCCTCCACTCTGCAGGTAATGGCTTCAAAATGGCAGGGTTGGCGTGTCACATTCCCCTGAGTGCCACTGCTTTGCTGTGGACTTCTGTTGTTTGGATTTGTTTGTGAATGATGTCTTAGGAAGGCATTAGGTTATCCGTGAGTTCAGAAGTTGGTAGTGAGGGAAACTGCGTCCCTCAGAAAGCTGCTTCCGGATGTAAATGGAATGACCTAATTAATGCTACTCTTGTACAAACAGTACAAAGGTCACATCACAGAGCTGACATCACTGAGTTTAACCTCCCATGCTTCTTTTTTTTTCTAAGGGAACTTCTGATGATGAGTGAAAATGGAGCCTGCCCGATGTCCTTAGTGTTAGCTTTATAGCCATATAAATTGTTCATGCAGCCTATTCACATAAACCAAGGAGATGTTTATAATACACCAGATGAACGCATGCATGCATACAGTGTCACGAAATGCAGATGTGTGAGTGGAGCATACCTGTAGCTATACACTCTGTATGGGACAGAACTCCCTGTAATTCAGAGTAGTACAGCAAAAAGCAACAGTTGCTTTTGATTGCCATTTTCTGGTCTAGTTCTTCACCTGCTTCTTACCAGTCTGAATATGATTCTAATTTAGATGTTTTATGATTTTATGGGTTGTTGGGCAGTGATGTTGCCTGTAGCGGGAGGAGGTTAGTGCATCTGCCGCATATGGCCAGCTGCCTGCTGAAAACTGGCAGCGTCCCAGTAACAGGGTGCTCAGCTTGTGCTGTCACTGTGAAGAAGTGCTCACACAAGTTTTGTGGTGAACTACATTATTCTGTAAACTGCAGAGTTTCAAGCATCTTATCATGAGCAAGGATTAAGGCTGCACAAATCTTGTGTAACCTTTCAGCTGTGTGATTCGAAGTTTGTCTTTATTTTAGAGCAACAAAATCCTTTGCAGTTTGTATCACATACTGTGGGAGTGCACGTACAGAAAACTGTCAGCTTAAAGTATGTATACTGGGATGGTGGCTTGGAGTATCTCAATTGCTCCATCCCTACAATTAGAAAATACTATGTGATACTGAAAGATATTTATCCAATTAGTGTATATCAGCTGAATCTTCACATTTTATTTCCCATTTACCAGGCTGCATACCTTTTCTGTTGTAGCAACACCTTTAAAGGAGGAGCTGATAAGTTTTGGTGTCAGTGATTATGAATTTATTGAGAACCACCTATGCTGAACTGTTTACTGTGCATCTCCTCCACTTTTACCAGAGCAGGAGCCTGCAAGTCTGTGCAAATGGGGCCAGGAAGTAGTCAGCACTTCTGTGAAATGATGTGATCAAGTACTGGATGCCAATGTGATGTCAGATTAGCCACCATGAAAACTACTGCCTGTTTTTTTGTAGGTTAAGAAGGCATGAGGTATTTATCCACTATATGTGCAATTTATCTACCTAGTCAGAATATCTTTCATCTTGCGCCATGGTGCATGCCCATGAGCTTCCTTAATGTTTTATGGTTTGCAGATTTAAATGCAGGTTTCAAGAGAAGTTGCATTCTGTGACTCTGTGTGAGGATCTAAGAAGTCAGTTTGGAAACAGGAAATTCTGCTGCAGTATCTTTAGCCCTGTGATTGATGGACATTCCTGTATCCTTTGATCTCAGTCTAATGATTGGAAGTATTCAGTATGTGCATTTCTTATGATAATTGAGGGAACATCTTTTGATTGAAAGTTGTTAAAAGGCCATTCAGTAATGAGATTTTGGTCAATATTACCATTTTGTGAGTTAAACACATCTTTGAATGAGCTGATTTTATTATATATTGCAGGATGTTTTGGGTGGAGTAGTAGGAGGAGATTAGGCATTAGTCATGGACCTCCCACCCGTTCATTCATGTAGCAGGCTAAAAAAGATTGATTTTTTTCTGGCATGCCGTCCTTTTGGATGCCAGGCCTGCAAATTAAAGCAGATGAAATAATCTGAAATAATTTGTCCTGTTTGCCTTTTTTTAACTGTGCTATTTCCCAAAAGTGCCTGTGCCAGCGCTGATAGCTGCATTCACTCAGAGTGAAGTGAGAATATTTAATTAGAACTACTATTATGTGCTGTCTTCTGACCATTAACTATTTGCTTGTCATAGCTTCTTATCTGCTTACGTTGATTTCTTCAATTTGTGTGCTGTCATCTCTGGTGCTTTTCTGCTTTGAGTCTCTTGCTATAAATCAGAGCTAGGGTTTTTGCATGTAGATGTGCAAGGATTTGGATCAGTCATAGACAGAGTGGTTTAAGAACACACAGAGTAACAGCGCCCTCTTTAATCACTTCGGGGAGCTTTTGGTGGCCTAGGCGTGCAGGAATTTCATCCTGCACTTTATGATCATGCTGCTGTCTGCTTGTTTGTCACCTCTTCTCCCACAGTAGCATTGCCAGAGGGTAGTGTGTGGTGAAAGAGAGGCCTGCGGTTTTCCCATAGAATAGATAGTCAGCTCTCTGCTGATTCTGCCCTAACTTCTTAGCAGTGGTTGAAGCCATAGCTTCTCCTTCTCTTTGAGTAGTTTCAGTCCTTGTCTAAATGTCCAAACACTTGTTACGGTCAGCAGAAATCTCATAAAAATAAAGATTTTGCTACTTGGAACTTTGTTGACCAAGGTCATGTATTTCAGGGTTTAAAAGTTGTCTTCTGTCACTGGCCTTGTGCTTGATTTCTGTACAAGGGACCATGTAGCAGTGATCTTTCTGCAGGGCTTGCCCTGTTTTCTCCAGGGGAATAGAGACTCATGACGTGAGGAAGTTAACAGCTTCTTCACTGCCTGAATCACCCTGTTACTCCTTATTGTGGTTCATCCACTAATATTTTCTATATCTTTTGCTTCTATTTGTTTAAATCCTGGGAGCTCAGGCTGGGTAACTCCTGCATCAGAGAATACTCCTTGATTTTAAGACAACAGAACCTGGTGAGTAAATGATGAGAAAGAATGATTGAGAGTTAAAAAGTCATTAATAAAATCTGCAAGCCTGTCAGACAAGATTTCCGAGAACAGCATGTTCTAGAGTGGCCTGGTTTATGCCAGAGCTGGAGTTGGGCAATTATGGAAAACTTGCCTTCATAAAGTAGTCTTTTAATGTGTGGTCTCCTGGGGTTAAATGCTCAATTCTTAACGGAAATAAAACCCAGTTTCTGGTGGATGTATCTGAACTACCGAGACTTGGAGGCTCAGTTATACTAACATATGAAACATATTTTCTAGGTAATGAATTCTGCCTGCAATTTTTTGGTGATGTATGCTTATTTTCTTGTGATTAGAAAAGGATTGGTTAAAGTAATAATTCTCTTTCATGCTGATCCACACCCTTCCTGCCCTTCTCAGTGGCCTGAAATGAGTTTGTTCAGAAGATGTGTACTCATTTTCCTGATCAGTGCTTCCCTTCTGGGAAACCTCTTTTTGGGGAGAGAATTGCTGCAGCCAGTCCATCCCTTTGTAATAAAAGCCCATGTTCTGTTATGGAGAATATTAAGATTTAACTCACATAAACCCCCAAGGGGCTCCAGAGAACAGCAGGCAGCAGTGTTTCTTCTGCTTTACCATGCATTGATATGTTTTTTTAACATTTATAATATGAAAAACATTATACTAAACATTCCTGATTAGTTCTTGGTTTGAACTATGCATGAGTTAAGCCATTTGCAAGGATTGCTTAACAGAGATACCTAGGAGGGAATCGCATAGCCATGTATGAAAGCTTTGTTTAACTTCTGTGTGAATGTTGATGTCTTCATAGCGAATGTTTTAGGAGGGCATGTTATTGAGCATAAAAAAAGAGGTGTGATTTTTCTGCTTTGCGCAGCCACTGGTGCTTTGTGAAGGAGATCCTTTTGAAGCTCTTGCTTTTTCCTTCAGAAAGCAGAGGTAAATAACAAGCACTCCCTGTGACCTCTGCCCGCTGCACACACCTACTGCCACATGTTGTTTTCTAACCCCTGGACTTCTGTGTTCTGCTTTGGCAATAGATGTGCTCCTGTGAGACAAACACCTGCTATGACCTGTTTATACAAAACCCCATGGGAACAGTATTACTTTTAGTTGTACTTACAGCAGAGAGATTGTCAGGCTTTGTAATTAATCCTCTTATTATCTCATTGAATATGGTATTTTATAGAATCATAGAATGGCTTGGGTTGGAAGGGACTTTAAAGATCATCCAGTTCCAACCCCTGCCACAGTCAGAGACACCTTCAGCTAGACCAGGTTGCTCCAAGCCCTGTCCAACTGAACCTTGAACACTTCTAGGTGTTGGGCAGCCACAGCTTCTCTGGGCAGCCTCTGTGCCTCAGCACCCTTGCAGTGAAGAACTTCTTCCTAATATCTAATCTAAATCTGCCTTCTGTCAGTTTAAAGCCATTCCTCCTTGTCCTATTACTCCATGCCCTTGTACAAAGCCCTGTCTGGCTTTCTTTTAGGACTCTTTTAGGTACTGGAAGCTGCTCTAAGGTCTCCCCAGAACCTTCTCTTCCCCAGGCTGAACAATCCCAGCTCTCTTAGCCTGTCTCCATAGCACAGGTGCTCTAGCCGTCTGATTTGTACGTCTTGTATGTGCTATCAGTTATTTTGCTCACAGGCAGATCCTGTCTTTCCAACCATTTTGGACACGCACTTGGCATGGGGGAGCTGAGAGGCCATGTATTCCCTGGAACAGAAATCGTCTAGCTGAGGCTGAAGGTAGCAGAGTGGTATTGCTGCTAGTTCCAGCATGTGGAAAAGGCTGTGGGCTAGATGTTCTCCACTGCCTGGGGCCATGCTGCAGCTGTTCTTTTGCTTTGTGATCTTAGAATTAGAGCTCTTGTGAATAAATGTATTTCTTGGTTTTGAGAGTAAGCCAAGCATGAAACTGAGAGAGCTGTGTTGGGAAGCATGAAACACACTGACATTTTAAGCCTATGCCACCTTTCAAGGAGAACTCTGTACTAGAGAGCTGAATGGATGCTGTAGTATGCTCATAGTCCAAACAGGGGTGCTGGATCTCAGTGGGCTGTGGCAGTCCCACTAACTGTTAATAATGTTTCCTTACATAACTTTTCATGTAAGAATGTTATTCCCATAATGCATCTACCAATTAGAGGCTATTCAGAAATTAGTTTGTTTTATAGCAGAAGCAAACTAATTACTGCTGTATTTAGGCTTTGCCCTTATTTCCACACTATTTTGAGTTGTGTTACATGCTTTCTTTGAAAGTCAGAGTTATGATTTTCAGTTCCCAAGCTACTATAAAGAGTTAATAATAGTTAGGGACCACTTCTTAGAAGATGATGCTAGAAGCTAGCACTGTAGTGCTTAATCCTACAGCAGCTTATTTTTGTTCAATTTATTCTGTGCTCAGTGTTTCAGGAATCTTGGCATGGTTTTGGGGAGGTCAGAGAAGGACAGAAAAGGAGAACAGAACAAATTTATTTTTTGATATTTTTTAAAGTAATCTCTTTCCCAAACTACATTAAGAAATGTAATTAGTTTGCTTCTGCTATAAAACAAACTAATTTCTGAATAGCCTCTAATTGGTAGATGTATTATGGGAATAACATTCTTACATGAACAGTTATGTAAGGAAACATTATTAATCTACTGATTAAGCTCATGAAAGCTTCTTTTGATCTGTTTAACCTGCATGAATACCTTACAGAAATTTTCACCCCCAGGACAGGTACTTTTATTCACCAAAACTTTGAACTTCCAATTTTCATGTCAAGCTGGTTGCAATGGGACCCTAAGAACTGAGAGGTTAGGAGATCCATAGATCCCTTTTCCTACCGGCATGAGCTTCTCATTACAAAATACATGCAAATAATTTCAGCCTGAAATCTGTCCCACTTTTAAAACTGTTGCAGCCTGTGTGGGAAGTACCTCTGGATGATAACTGTCTACAAGTTTGGATAAAGCAATGCAAACAAAGTCTTTGAGAAGTGCAGCTGTGGGGGACTGGCTTTGTGCTGTGCCTGCCAGTGTTGCTGCTGCTACGTGTTGACAGTACTTTGCGATACAAGGATGGTTTTTAGTGATGAAGTGTTCTAGAAACCGAAGTCTTTCCTGCTAACATTTATGTTAATTTGGTCTCAGTTTAGTCACAGGGAAAAATGAATGTGTACCAAACAGAAGATGACAGTATGTGCAGGGAAAACCAAATTTAATTCTGAGTTGCTAAGAGAGTATCATAAATATCAGAAAATAAACTGTTTAAACTGAAGAATTATTTTACAGGTTGTTGAAATAATCTGCAGATGGTTGTCCTCTGCTATTGTTCCAGGCCAGAGCAAACAGGCTTTAAAATAAATTCTTGAATCATTCTTTTCAAGGTCTGTGCCTTGATAACATCTGCAGAAATACAAATGCCTTAGCATATACTTTCCATGAATGCAAAGCCTGAATTACAGTTGCTGGCTGACTGAACAGGCTAATGATAATCATTATATTGACAACAAACAGCACTGCTTGGGCTTGTGCATACAGTGCAAGGTACCATGATTTATGGCAGGTCACTGGGTAGTGCTGTGATAAAATTTTAAATACTTACTTGAAATGTAAGTGTAGTGTTCTGGGAATATGGTGTTGAGCTGGTATGAAACCTAGTAAGACTGTTTTATTAGTAATTAGCCAAAATGGTAGGAACATTGTCACAAGCTGTTAACTTTTCATCCCTGTGTAAAATACTGATCAATAGACCTTCCATTCAGTTTTCTTTTTTAGCAGTGTTTTCTGTGAAGAAAACAAATTATTTTGGTGTTAATCAGGGAGCAAACCTTCAGAAAGATTTATTTGGTTTGTTGTCTAAGTGCAAAGTCGTATTTGTTGTCACTCTCATAGCCATGGTTCACTGGCAGTGCTGGTACTTCACACCCCTGACCAGGGAAGCAGCTTTTATATGGAGCTGTCAACCTCACATACACTCATAAGGGTCCTCCCAGTTTTCTTCGTTGTATCTCCGCTTTGGTGTATATAAACAGTCACCTGCTATTTCAGAAACATTTCCATGAAACTATCCCTGCATTTCCTGGAATACTGGGTGCTGAGCCCCATGGCAGAGTGCTCTCCTTGCCTCTGCTGCTGTTTATCCACGGCAATGACTTTGGAGGCAACGGCTCTACAGTGTCTCACAGGAGGTGACCCTGTCATTAAAGTTGCTTCAGACAAAGCAATCTAAGGATGTGATTTGTGATATTTTGACATAACAGAAAACTTTTCATTACCTGTTGGCTTTTCAAGCATCTTCTCCCTGATTCCTGTACCTGTGATTTCTTTTTATTGTTACTCTGCTTATGGACATGAGCACGGTCAGGCACCAACTTTAAGAGCACAAATGCACAGTAAGAGTCCTTTTACAAAAGGCTTATGCTCTCCACTAGACAAAGCAAATGCAGGTTCAGAGGAAAAAAAGATTATTTTTTTTTTTCTTCCATTTTATACCAGAAGAAATGGAGGCAAAGAAACTTGCTCACAGTCATAGCAGTCTGGGAGAAAGCGTGGAATTGAGCAAGATTGCTGAGATCCAAAATCCATCGAGGTCCATTTCTTAAAGGGGTGTTGAGATGTGGAGGTCTTGTAGCAGTTATTTTGGAGGAAAAAAATACAGGTTTCTTTTTTCATCCTCAATCAAATTGAGAGTCTCCAGCTTTTAGGAAAATGTCCTTGCTGTTAAAATAAAAACGTGGAGTGTGAAGGAGTGGAGATGTCAGTTAAAGGTGACTTCAGTTTCTTTGCTGGGTGAGGAGAGCTGTCATGCTGCAGCAGAGGGTGCTTTGCTGTGCTTTCCTTCCAAGCAAAGGCAGGATTACCAGGGTGGGCTGAACCACCATCACACTCGGCAGCATGCCAGAAACCCCACAGAAGGGAAGTTGAACTATTCTTTGTGTGATGTGTGGGCAAAGTGATTCTTGGCAGAGGTGGAAATGTATCTCCTGTGCTGGTCAAGGCCTTGCCCAAGGTCTGGTTCATGAGATTGTGGGAGTTTTGGTGCTGCACGGTTTTGTGTCTGTACTCCCTGGCCTTCTTTCTTTACTCTGACACCTTCTCTCGAATTCTGCAGAATATTTCTACAAGCCTAAAGCTTGGCAGAGTCCCTTTCTGGCAGGCAAGAAAAGATGCAACACGAGGGAATAAGTACTTTAGGCTTTGGGTACAAAATTGAAAGAAGTAGGTATGTTACTAGAGGGTTTACTGTCAGAGCAGCCCTGCTGTAGTTTAATCTTTCCACAGACTGTCTCAGCATCAGATGTTGGATGTTTGCCTGGATTGTAATTTTTTCTGGATAGAAAAAAACTTCAGCCCTGTGGTTTTGAAAACCAGCAATAGGTATGTTACAAATTTCTATATTGTGATTTCTAATTTAAATAGTGAAAAAAATAAGATGCTGTTTTATTTTTTCCCCATACATAATTTGTTTTCAAGACGAGAGTTAAATTTTGTACCCTAGACACAGTGCGGCATCTGGCTATGCATAAGGCTACATCCACAGGGGGCGAAAAATGTGCAGAATTGCCTTCTTGCTTCTCAGTCCACAAGATGTCAGTGATAATTGAATTTAACTTTCATTGAGTTGACAAGAGGGTAGAACAGGACCGAGAAATTTAAAAGTATCACTTTAAAGTAGAAGGTTTGCAACTTTCCTTTGCTATTTACAATTAAACAGTTCATTGTTTAACAGGAAAGCTTATTCACAGAACATAACAACAGTCTTCTGGGTTAGACCATTTTTATTGTGACATCTGACCTTGCCCGCAGCATACAGCAGATGATTTAGGAAGACTATGAGGACAGAGAAAGCTCTGCAGTTCTTATGAAACAGAACCTCCAGGATTTATTTTAGGACCTTTAATTACCTGCAACTGATTTAAATTTTTAAACCTGCAGCAACATGTCACATTGTTTGTGAACTGTGTATTAACAGCCTCAAAACAGGTCCCAGACAGTTGTCTTTAACTGTGGATACTTCTTTGTTTCTTCTAACTGATGTTTACGCTTGCCAAAATGGAGATCTGAGAAGCCTCCATTAATGGATGTGAAATGGATATAGCCATGCATGTTTCATAGCTTTTGCTTTAGAAGGCCTGATCTTGAAGTCTGAGGGTTCAAAGATCCAACAGTGACAATCCAAAGAGGTGTTTGCGTTTTCCTAAAGTAAGGCACTGAACCAAATCCATAAAAGTCTTCCTGATGTTAAGACAGGTGAGGACAGCGGAACAATGTTGGTGCAAATAGTTTCTCAGAGGTAGTCTAAATATATATATATTAGTCACATACTGAAAGAGAGAAAAAACATGGTTTTTTTATCTTTGTATATGACACAGATCCATACTTTAAATTGAAATGAGCTAAGCACTGGTCCTCAATTCATTTCAACCTGTTACTTCTGAACATCTGATTTAGAATTTCTCTAATGAGACATTGAGTGTGCTCTGAAATTGGTGTTGTGAATCGGTATCCTGCCTTTGTCTGGAGTGAGTATCTTGCTCCAATATTGCTGAAGTACAGTATGAAAACAACATAATCTGCTCTTCTTTTCTTTAGGAAAGATGGTTTGTCAGTGAAGAAAACATTGATGGATTTCTAGGCACTATTTCATGCCCTTCCTTTTGCTCCCAATCAGCACTGGAAAGCGAGTCATTAATTGAAGTGCTTGATGTTACTGAGGACAGAATTCAAATCAGGTTGACGGTAAGGATCTCTCCAGCAGTAGTACATACTGTACTACTCACTGATTTATGTACTTCACCAAGCTGATATCAAGTCTGACCAAAACAGCTTTGTTCCTGTTTTGTCTTGATACAGCAGGGAAGACCGTAGAGTGGGGTGTATTTGCAAGTGTAAATGTCAGCTTTTAGAAGCATAGGTTCACATTTGTGCCATTTAATGTGACCAAGGGACTGAAACTTCCTGTATTTCGTTTGGAAGATGGAGAACTGTGATACAGTCACTAAAGACAGTGCTTTCTCCTTGCAGGAAAACAGCATGGCATGCACACACTAGATCTCTCATTGGTATTAAAAGAAAGAAAATAATAACTAAGTACCTAATATCTCTCATTTAGAGGGACTTCCAGGTCAGAGCTGGTGACAGCAGGCTGCAAACAAATCATGGCAGATGTCATCAGAATAAAAGCCGTAATGTTCTTAAAATGGAAATGAAGAAGTGAATAATCCACATTCTTCAAGCACTCAAGAGTTTGAGCTCATGTACTGGAGCCCATTGTTAAAGCATGCCACCTGGGTGTCTGGTAATCAGAAATGAACATACCCAGAGGGACTTGGGGTCAGGAGGGAATGGAGAAGCAGAGAATCTGGCTGCTGGGAGTGTGAAACAGAGTGGATGTACAGAGGGTGCTCAGTCACGGCCACTGCTTTACTCTGCCTTGTCACACAGGTAGGGAAAACCTTGAGTATTTTGTCTGAGAAGGACTGGGTTTCTTTATCTTTATTTGGTCCAACAGTTTCCTGTTGTGTAGCTAATTAAATATGGAACTATTCATGTTAATCATTGGTCTCAAATTTACTACTTGTAATGTTTATGGCCTCATTCAGGCTACCCTTCTCCCTCAATCACCCTGTCTGGGTAAAGGCTGCAAGGCAGTCTGTTTCTGAAGTCTGTCACAGGATTAAAATTATGTCCCTTTGCAATACAGGAGATAGACAGATGAAGAAAATAAAACATTAGTTTTTGTAAGGAGGTAAAACCCCCAAATCAGCTACGATTCATGGTAGACACTGCATCAGAAATTAGTTTAAAACTCTTCTTAAAGTAAAGGTAATATGCTGGGACAATCAGATCACTACTGTGGCCATAAACTGGAGACTGCAGATGCAGTTAATGTGTAGATGGCTTCTTGGAAAGCAAGTTCAGATGAGGAATGTGACCTCTGGAACTGAGCTGGAGGACCAAGGAATTTACCCTAAAGATAGTGGGTCCAGCTTACATTAGCTAATATGGACTGCACATTAAAAATTCAAATTGTTGGAGGGCATATGTGTATGTTTTAGCACCTAAGAAAGGGAAGCTAAGTTACCTTATATCATCACATCTTCCTGTGGGAGAATCATCCACCAATGAGAATATCTTACTAGTTAGTGTTTCTTTCTCTTCTTGCTAGAGGGGGGTTGGAAAGGGTTGGGTGTGTGAGAGAGTGACTCAGTCTTTAAATCTATGAATCCAGCTGTTCCAGGACAGATTCCTGGCTGATCCTGACTGTCCATTGAAGTGGGAGTACAAGTTACTAACTCTTTTTTTGATAAAGCAGTCAGTACCTAATGGTGGAATTGGCTGTTCCTTAGACAGCACCAGGTCTCACAATTCATGTTCTCCTGAGGCAAACTGCAGCAATTCCTGGATTAACTTGCTTAGGCCAATTGAAAAAGGCTTTCCAGTCACACTTTTTACATAGGACAGGGTGATAATTTCCCTAATTGCAAGGTTAGAGCCTACTTCTTGCAATGGGAGTTTAGATCCCTTGGCTGATTTTCTGGCTCCTGAGCCGTTGAAAACAGCCTGGGTGTGGTGACTGGCTGGTCTTCATGCTGTTAATTGCGACGGAGGCTGTGGTTGCTTGGCAGCTGTCCAGCAGCATTTCCTATTGCAGAGGAAACACTTGGGAGGCAACCAACCTCCCTGCCACTCATTCCCATGCGCGGTACATGATCACGAAAACCTCAGCACTGTCCTGGCTTGGCTTTCTGGAAGTAGACATTGGAGAAACAAGTGTCTTAGCCTGTTTTTACAGCAATTTTCTGTGCCCAATATGTTTCAACTATAAATTCATTTGTTTTCTTGACAGCCACAGGAAACAGCCCATTCTGAATGTGATGGAAAAGAAGAAACGCTTAGCAGCTCAGGAGTAGAGCTTGCTGGAAAGACAAATGGCAACTACCCCCAAACAAAGGCAGAAACAAACTGTACTGCCGCTGACACAATGGAGGGAGAACGTGCTGCAGAAACTAACAAAACTTCCATATCTTTAGCTGAAACAATAGGAAAAGTAGGTTGTAGTTCACACCATTGTTTGCAGCATGAACCTTCTGACACCAGTTCAGTGATTCCTGGTGAATCTAGGAGAAGGAAACCAGACTTAGAAAGTGCTGCTATTGCAGATCAAAGGGCTGTGGCTGCAAGCTCTGAAAAACAAGCAGGCCTTCTGCGGGAGGAGCAGGCGGGAGGTGAAGGGGATGAAGTGGTTGTGCCTGCAGGGTCAGCACAGGGGGTCCAGCACAGCTCAGACAGCAGAGCAGTCTCTCCACTTCTGCAAGAAGTGAGCACGCAGGATGGGAGTGTACAGATCATCAGGGATCACGTAACGCACTGTCCGGTTGCCTTTCAGAATTCTTTGCTGTATGAATTAGACTAGTTGAATTATTTTAGGATTTCCTTCTGATGTTCAGTGCTTTACTGTGACTTCCACAGGTTGGTTTATGACTTCAGGACCAAGAGTAGAACACAGGTTCCTACTCAAACTGTTTTGTTTACATGTCAGCAGAGAATACCTGTATTGTTAATAATTTGTGAAGTTAATAGGTCTGAGTTTTCTTACGTATGGGCTGAAATAGTTTTCCTTACCAGAAAGGTGCAGTTGAAGATTAGTCTGAGCTCATGGAAGAAAAATGCATCTTAATGTTTACATACCTTTCTTAGTCTCTTGCTACATTACAGGGAGTATTTGTATATATCCTCCTTCTACCCGCTCCCTCAGGACTTGCTGTGTTTAATCCACCTAGAAATGAGCAGTATTACTCATTTTTCAAGCCTTTCTTTTTGTGATAACTGCAGGATTAGACTTGCAGTGATTTGTAGCAAGGAGCTGGAATTTCTAATTACACAGAGTAGTTCTAACTAGTCTCTGAGAAATAACCAGCATGTATACTGTGTATTCCATCCTAGCATGTTACATTAGACCCACAGCATCCAGACCTACCCCAGTCTGTCAAACTAACAAATTCAGTTGCACCTGCAGCCTTTTTTGTTGCACATATGCTACAAAATATTTACAATTTGTAAAAGGCATTTTTATCCTGATTAGATTTACTTTTTAAAAACAGTTCCCCAAGAGCTTCAGCTTGCTGTTTGCTGATTCACCTCTCTGAAGAACAGATCTAGTAATAAACTTTCAGTTCCCTTTCGCAATACCTCTGAAACAACTTCTGTGTTCTTTTGAGTTGTAGAGGACACAAACATGCTTTAGAAGAAAGTTCAATTTGACTTGTTTCTCAGCTGCTCTGGAATTTACCCTTACATTTCTCTGTTAGATGTGAGTGCTTGCAGTGGGGGTATATGGTATAAGCTTTACTTTTCTAAGCTTGGCAGAGACCACAGTTGCCACAAGCCTCTGCCCAGCTGAAGGAGGACAAGTGGTTTACTGGGCTAAGCTTAGCCCTAATCAGCCCTGTCATGAGGTTCCTTTTGGGGTCATCGAGGGGCTGAGGCACAGGCACAGCTATTTGGCATCAGCCCTGACTCTGTGAAGCTGTGAAAAAGGGGCAAGTGCCAAAGCTGGTACAAAATCATGGTAGTTAAATTACTCCTGCAAAAAAAGAGCATCTTATTGCGGTCAAAATAAATGCTTGCACACTACTTAGAGTACTTCACATAACTTGGCTTTCTCTCAAATGGACATATAATGGATGTATTCACAGTCTAGACAGTAGGTGACAAATGGTGGTAAAAGGAAATCCTTGCTACATGTCCTTCCATTTATAAGTGACCATTGTAGCCAGAGTCCTAACAGCAAGAACCCCATTTTCTCTAATGAAAAGAAACGAAGCTTTTATTTCCCCCTCCCACTATCTCAGTAAAAACCCCTACCTCTGAATATTGCATGTCTGTCACCTTAGCATAGTGTTTTCTTCCTTTAATATACTTTGTTCTACAGAAAAGGTGCTACTGTTACCAGTTGCACTTCAAAGCAGCATGTCATGAAAGCACTTGTATCATTAGACTTAAAACAGGTGAGGAGGTGTTCAGTGTTAGTGGCAGCTCAGCTCTGGCCTGGTCCTTACTGGCAGCTCTGGTTCAGACTATTCCCAATACACAGCAGTAATTTTTTTACCAGTCGCATGGCACAGCTGACTGAAAGCAAACTTTCTTTTCAGCCAAACAAAAGAGGTGCTGTGCCGCACAGTTGTTCCTCTATTCTGCCTCAATTAGTGAGAGTCATTAAAAAGTTAATGAAGTGAAATGCACACTGCTAGAGTGGGTGATGGCAGGCGCTCAGCCCTCTGCATTAAAGAAAAAACACCCCCCCCCCGATCCCAATGTTCTTTCTACCACCATGAGATGACATCATCTTGTGAGAATTAAAAACTTCTCTGGTATTACAAAACAACAGAATTTTATTTCAGCAGAACTAAAAAAATTTTTCTACATTGTAGTAAAAACAATTACATTTTTCCTTCATATATTCATCAACATGTTGCAACCAAACCAGGGCGTGGACACAAGGGGATGGCAGGAGGTGCTGGTACTGCAGGCAGAGGAATGCTGGCTGGGTTACCATCCCCAGCTCTGCCCTGGCTAGGGGAAGACCCCCATCACAGAGCACTGCATGCATCAGGAAAGATGCACCTCAACACAAGTTTTCTCCTCCTCCCAGTAAGCGCAGCAGCGGTCATTTGTGCATGGGGGCTGCAGCCGGTGGCAGCAGGTAACCTGTTTCCAAAATGTGGCTGTCGAACATGAAAGATTACTATTTTGGGACACCTTTTACAAGAATGTTTATTCATATTAAAGCAGAAACCAACTCATAAATGCTTTTTATACATGTGTGTGCCTGGAAAAGATGGTAGGAACAACTCAAAAAGAAGAAAGGCTGTGAGAACAATTCTCACTGAAGTCTGCGGTAGCTTTTACAGAGTTCGTGGTCCCTAATATCTCCCCAGCCTCCATTTTTCACGTGAGGGGAAAGAGGAGCCATGGAGTACCTTTTACTGACACTCACTGTTTCAGGAAACAGGTACTGTTGGTTGTTGTTCAAGAGAGAGTCGATTTTGGCACTCTGGGTGGATGGTCTGCAGGATTTCTTGTGGTGCATGCCACAGTCCCCAGTGTGAAAAATCCTGGGTATCTCAGGAACCAGCACTTTCCAGAACTTTGGAAGACAAGAGACAGTCAAGTGCTGCAGAGTCCAGTCCCAGTTGTAGTCATCATAGGTGCAGAAGGCATCTGTGCACTCGATGAGCTTCTGGTAGGTGTCTCTGCTGAAGGCCATGCCCATGTTGTGCTCGGTGGACTTCCATGTCTTCATCTCCACCTTGTCGGCTCGGCCAGCGAAGCCACCGCGGATAGGACTGTAGGTGCCCAGGGAGATGATCTGGCACTCGGGGCACTCCCGCTCGCGCAGGGCCCAGAGCTTTTTGAGGATGTGGTAGAAGTCAGGTGCCAGGTAGTGGTCCTCCTCCAGGAAGAGGACCGGCCCAGTGTGCTCCCGCAGTGCCCGTACCCGCTCCCAGACGAAGTGCAGCTTCCACCACCAGTGGTGCTTGGTCTGGGAGAAGCGAGCTTCGCGGTAGTGCCCGAAGGAGTCGGGGTACTCAGCGTTGATGCAGCCCAGGCGCAGGGCTGCCGCCTTGCCTACGTCGCGGGGGCAGTCGCGGGGGTCGTGGCCAGGAAACTCGCGGGGGTAGAGCTGGATGCTGAAGGGGAAGAAGATCTGCAGGACGGGGCAGAAGTCCACGCGTGCCGCCAGCCGGTTCAGCTCCTCGGCCCACAGGTCGTGGCTCAGCACCAGCAGCACGTTCTCCACACCCGCCGCCCGCCGCAGCGACTCCAGCAGCAACCGCAGGTGCTCGGCTCGATCGTGCACCTGCACCACCAGCACCACGTCCGCCGCTGCGGCCCGCGCCGGGAAGCGCCCGGCGTTCCGCACCGGCTGGTCGAAGTTCAGCCGGTAAACGAGCGAGCGGTAACTCAGCGTCCCGTTCTCGGTGAGCAGCGGCAATGCCAAGGATGCAGCCGAGGCGTTAGCGGCGGGGCGGCGCGGCGGCGGCTCGCTGACCCGCGGCGTCTCCCCGGTGGTACCGGTACCGCCCCGCTGCTGCTGCTGCCGCCTCCGCCCGCCGCCGCCGGTTCCCCACAACGCCAGCGCGCACACCATCAGCGCCAGAGCCAGCAGCAACACCTTCCGCTTGTAGATCCGCAGCCGCATCCTTCCCGGCGGCGGCGGCCGCCTCTCCCCGCCGCCCTCCCGCCGGCGCCGCCGCCGCCGCTCCCGCAGGCAGCGCG
>JANRGW010006625.1:0-10948 GCA_024733675.1 Psilopsiagon aymara | reverse complement strand
AGATACTGGAAGGCTGCTATGAGGTCTCCACACAGCCTTCTCTTCTCCAGGCTAAACAGCCCCAACTTTCTCATCCTGCCTTCATACGGGAGGTGCTCCAGTTCCCTGATCATCCACAAATAAGAAACAGAAGTAACACCACTCCACCTAATATAAGGAACAAGTTTGTACAGATGCCAATCCTGCCTCTGCACACAGAAAATGCTTGTAACAGGCACTAAGAGATCTGCACAACTTATTCACCCCAGCAGAGTTACAAGTGCAACAAGAAGCCCACCATAGCATCAATTAGCTTCTCCCACTTCGGCGTGATGAAGTACCAGATTCCAGCTCCAGCTCCAGGTAGAGTTACGCCTCTTATAAGAAGGATGATGAGAACTACATAGGGGAATGTAGCTGTAAAGTACACTACCTGTGCAGACAAAAGAAAAACAGGTTATTGAAAGGGCTTATTTGTATCCCTGAGAAGTGAGGGAGGAAATACAAGTGCTGTACTATTCCCTGAAGAAAGCGATTACTCAAGCTCAGAGACAATAGCCAGGGGGTAAACTAGGAAGACAACGAGAAATCTGTTCCCAAGAAATCTGAATGTTTACAGCTCTTCTTGTTGCTAGAAACAGGAAAAAACATTGATAGCAACAGAGGTAACAATTGGGATTCTAGATGGAGAGAGGAAGAAACAGCAGAAAGGAAAGTCTGGAGAGGAACATCTGGAATTTACAGCTGAATAAAAATATCTTTTTTGATTCTTGCCAAGAGTAAGCTAACACTATTCAGTGGAAATTAAATTAACAATGCCATTCAATAGCATGTACATTCCTGATTTTTTCAATGTATTTCTCCATATTTAACTAAGCCTACAGAATTTCTATTACTCTTTGTACCCCTTAATCATTATATATCACCATGACAATATAAATGGTCCCAATGCAAAAAAGGAGTCAATGGAACAACAGAGTTAGACCTTATCATCCTGATGTATAAATAGACAACAGAGGAAGAGCTTTTAAAGTCTTAATAATTATCTATTACAGAGCAGAGCTCTGTCTGTAGTCAAATAAAAAGGCCAGTCAAGTGTACACTCAAAAGCATTTCAAATCTCTTCCACATTAACCTCTGAATTTTACAGGGACTAGAAACCTCCAAGATGCAATGACTCTGGAAACTGCTTTCCCAATTTTGTCTTTGCTGTTTCATGCTTCAAGAAGTTTCCCTGAGGATTTTTTTGTTTGGTTGGAGGTTTTTTGTGTTTTGGTTTTGGTTTTTTATGTGCAGTGAAAATACTGAGCTCACCTATGCAGAAACTGAGGTTTCCTGCCCCTGACCCCAAAGAGTCAGTATTTTTCTTGGCCACTAAGGCTTACTGAGAGAAATACCTACCGCCACAGCTAAACCCAAGTTATTCTCCTGTACGTCATTCATTTATTGACTTTGGCCTTTCACAAAGTAATTTTTTCTGTCACATTAAGGGATGGGACAGGAAAGAATCACACCTTTCCTCTGATTCTCTGAGCCTCTGGATTTAGATTTTAATGACAATTCCCAGGCTACCTCCCAATAGACATTGTCAGCTTCTAGATGCAAAGGGATGGCTTGGAATTAGAAACCTTGTGCCCATCTCAAGAAAATTCATAACTATCTCTGCATATCCATTATCCTTATCCCAGGAAATATCTAGCTATTTCCTTCCAGCTTTACTATTTTAGCCTTTGTAAATAAGCTAGATTTATGCTATATCACCTTCTAACATTTTCATCTATGTGCTAATTGCAGTAGCATTGATGGAGAAGGCTCAGCTACTCCATTCCTACAGGGTTCACAAAAAAGAACACTCAAATCAGTGCTGCTGATTAAGGAAAAGCTGTGCTTCCCTGCTCAGATGCTGCCTGGCCAATCTGTGTGCCTGTACTTCCACTCCAGTGAGTAGCACTCTCCCTCTTGAGAGGGTTGTGAGTGAGGGGGCATGGCAGAAAGCTGCAGGTGAGAGGTGCAAGGGGCAATGTGACATGTGAGAAGTCAGAGAAGCAGAGCAAGATGCTGGCCTATGCAAGGAAGAGTTGTAGAAACATGGCACATGAATATTTGGGAAAAGAGGATACCCACAGCACTGCTCACACTCACCAGAATCAATTTAAATTTGGTTGTGGTTTTAAAATGCAATTTAACACCTTAGTTTGCAACCCAATTTCCCTGATTCCAGCAAAATGAGATGATTGCAGGAATTAATGAACACCACACACCACAGGGAAGGTTGCTTTTGCCATCCAAAGCTGAGCACAGCTCAAGGGTTCATTTTAAACTTAGTGAAGGTTAGGGAACAAATGCTGAAGCAGAATTTTCTCTACTTTTAATGTTTTGGCTAGACTGGAAAGCAGAGCCAGGAAAAGGGCATTTCATTAGTATTTAACCACTTAGTGAAAATCATTTTCAGTAATTTACTGCCATAAACCAGAGTGTGAATCCTTACAAGCAGCACACTGCTTTCTTGCAAGTGGACAATCACAGTTGCTCTCCTTACTTTTCCTGATGACTTGATTCCTTTAGCAAGGGAGGCATAGACAATCACCCAAGCTAGGAAAAGAGATAGTGCCAAGGGCCATCTGATCTCACCAGGATATTCAATCCCTGCTGAAATCTTCAGTACAAAGTACCTAAGAATAAAAAAAGAAATGAGAAAAAAATTCATTAAAAGGATAAAAATTAATGACAGCAACTGCGGGCAGTAATTCAGTGCCAATTCCTGCAGTATTTTGTTTTGCTTCAGCTCTCTCAGATGTTTCTCTAGAAGGTTCCAGTGATTCTCACCATGAATTATTTTATTTATCTGCATTGCAGTAGTAGATAAAGATGCCAGAGCCAACCCTCCAGCTGAGCTAAGCGCCATAGGAACAGAGCACAAATAACCCTGCATTTCAAATTCAGCTCTCATCACTCCTAAGCCTAAAAAAAGGGTATTATTTGCTGGCTGTAACTGTTGTATTTTCAGCCTTCCAAACGGGGAGATGGTGTCTGTTAAAGCGGGGTTTAGGGAAAGGTGAACATGATGTCTTTAAACCAAGACAGATCTTACTTGAAGTATTCTTCACTTCCACTGACAAAGGTTTTGTTGCCTTCACTGGTGAAGTTAACCATAGTCAGGTTTGGATAAGCACTCATACAGAAAGTGGAGTTCTTGATTTGTATTTTTGGGTGGTCACCAATAATGCAGGAATCTGGGAAGAAAAGAGCAGGTGGAGGAAGAGAAAAATGACTTGTCTAGAGGGTTTTTTTCTTCAGGTTGGGTATAAAATGACAACAAAAAGTGTGAGACACAAGTCGAGGATTTCGGGGGGGGGGGGGATTATAGCTGAAGAATTCCATTTATCTTTAATGAGGAAAACACAAGTAAAAGAGGTGTGGAAGAGCCTATTTGCTGCAGACCACATAAAAGCAGCTTGGTAAGAGATGGTGCCTCCATGCTGGGAACCTCACGCAGCCATGGTTATCCGCAGTCTCCTCTGTCATCTCCCAGGGGCACAGCTGTGGTGGAGAAAGCTCTGGAAAGCCACCACAGACACATGGAAAGGGGAAAAATATATAAATATATATACATATATATAAAAAAGGAAAAATACTGGTGGTATCAAACGAAACAAGTGGGGGCAAGAAAGAAATGTGGGGAAAGCAAAAAATGTGAGGAAGAAATGGAACAAAAGGAGAAGAAAGAAAATGCACACAAAAGTGAGAAGGAAATGGGGCAAAAAAGAATGAAAAAATAAAAAGAAGGTGAAAACAAGGAAAAAGAAAAGGGGGAAGGGGCAAGAAGGCAAGAAGTGTCTGTCCCAACTTACCTAACAAAAGTTTGTTTTTGTCTTTACAGTCTGGTGTGTTCCAGGGATTGTTGCAGGAAGCCCAGGGTAGTACTGGGACGAAGGATGCAAAAAGGTAGAAAAGCGTGTAGCAGAGGATAATGTTGTAGTATATGGCTATCAGGACCGAGATGATCAGCATCGCGATGCCACAGCCTGGGGAAACAGGCAGAGGCACAGGGCTAACGCAGTTAAACACAGGTGGGATGGGACTGGGGGGGACCCGCGGAAATTGAGCACCCCAAACGCGGCTCGGCTCACCTTGCAGGGCGGGGATGGCTTTCCACACCGACACGGGTCCCTGACTGGCGAACTGCCCCAGGGATACCTCCAGGAAGAAAATGGGGATCCCGGCCAGAGCCAGCATCATCAGGTAGGGAATGAGGAACGCACCTGGAGAGAGGGCAGGGACGAGACAACGACCTGAACTCATCGCAGCAGTGGGACTCGCTTCCCTGCCTGTACCTCTATCCCACGGCTGCTGCGGGCTGAGGACGGAGCCGCTCCTGCCCGCCACACCGGCAACAACTCGGCCCAGACCTGCCGCTAAATCATTATTCCCAATGGATTATTGATTCCCGGTGCCCCCGCCTCGGGGTGGGGGAGCAGCTTTCTGCCTCTCCAGCACCTCCTCGGGACAATATTATTGTTAAATGAGTATTTTAACACATCCTACTTCAGAGCTCTTAGGGAAAAGAACTACTCCAGTGTAAGGCGTTAGTAAGGGAATTAGAATTCGATGATCTTAAGGTCCTTTCCAGCCCTAACCGTTCTATGATGATTCTATGAAAACAAAAACTACCTCGCCGGTTGTTGTTACGGACTGATTTTGGTTTAAAATAGCTCTCACTGCCTCCACATGAGAGTTTTCAACGACTACAGCCCTGCGGTCGCAGCTGCCGCGCATTGAACACGGCAACACTCACCGGATCCCGGCTTAAATAAGAGCCTTTGCCCAGGGGAACCTCAGCAAATAAAGTTTGTTTCCCCCTCCCCTCCCTTAAAACTACTCAGGCACAGCCCCCCTTTCAGTTTTTCTTCTCCTGCATCCCGGGGAGCAGCATTAGTCATATTTCAAACGATTATTTCTCAACCAGGTTATTTACAGATTTGAAAGAAATCACCCAAACCTCACGAAATAAAAGACAGCCTCCACTCTTCAAACCTCGTCGTGTGACTTTCATAGAAACAGCTCGGTTGGAAACAACCTTTATCATCAAGTCCCCATTTAAAGGTTCTTCGTCCTGTCTTCTCCTCCTCCTCCCCCTTCCTCCGCTTCCCACCCCCCCGTTTGCGGGTTCAGACCCGATAGCGTTTAAATCAGACTGGGGGAGGGCAGTCGCCCTCCGAGTGATAAACCTTCATCTTCCTCCGTGCCCGGCCAGCACGTTTCCAGGTGTTTTTGTAAGGAAAGCCCTACCTTTTAACGATATCTTGTCGGAGCTTCCCTGTTTTCAGAGCTGACCTTCAGGAAAACCCGGGTACGGTTTTCACCGAGTCGCTGGAGGTGCCCCCGGGAGCCCCTTCCCTCCTGTTTCCCCCCCGCTATGAAGGAGCGGCCGGCTCGGCCACGTAAGCTACTGCAGGTAGAGAGAGACAGAAAAAAGCCATCCTACCTCCCCCATTCTTAAAGGCCAGGTACGGGAACCTCCAGACATTGCCCAGCCCCACTGCATAACCCACCATGGAGAGGATGAAGTCCAGCTTGCTAGACCAGTTCCCTCGGGCTTTATTTTCGTCCCCCACATCGTCTTCCTAAAAAGGAGAGGAAAATGGGAAAATAATAAATAAAAAAAATAACAAAAAATATAAAGAAAAGGGCAGAAATATATTTTGCAAACAAGCCTTGCGGTGCTGCGGCTGCCGGGTGCACTGGGGGAGTTACAGTAAGAAGCGAGGAGGGTTCCTTCCCTGCAGCTCCTTTCCTTCCCCCCCCCCGCCCCGCAGCTCCTTCCAACCCCGCAGACTCTTTCTGCCAGCGAAAACAGAAAAGCAGCTTTCGACAGAAGAAACCATGACCCCATCTCGGGCTGCTCCCGAGCGAGGGAAAAGCTATGACTGCCGCCTGGGGGTGCCAGTGGCGCTGCCCCGCTTCGCCCCCCGCCCTCCGGGGCTAACCGCACAGGTCTCGACTCAACGGGTCCCTTCATAGACCGCGGCCGCTGCAATGCGCATCGCCCTGTAATGCTGTCGCCTGCACGGCGCTGCAGGGGGTGGGGGTAGCCTAGCCCCAAGTTCCCTGCTGCACCGAGGGTCCCATCGCCATCTCGGGGATTGAAGCCCTCAGTGCCCTTGGACAGGTAAAGACGCAACACAGCCCCCAGGGGCGCGGCTCTTTCCCCCGGCGCATATAAACGAACTGAAAACACCTCTTTTACAGGATGAACCATCCCCACGTCCTCTTTCAGGGTAAACCCTGAGCCCGGGGGTGAGCTGGCACCTTCACGGCCTCGCACCCCACAACGCAACCCCCTTCCGGGGCACAAAGGCTCTGGTGGGGTTTGACGGGTTATGGGGCTCGGTTGATTTATTTCGCCGTCCTTTTCTGTTATCGCCAGCTGTTTGAGCAGCCAGGGGACGGGGGGTGGGGTGGAGGGAAAGGTGGAGCACCGTTTGGCATCTGATGCCAGGACAGAACTTGGCCTCCAGCGGTAACGCGTCCCCTGTGGGAGCACAGTGTGCACCGCAGGTTGCCACCGGCTCATACGGACAGGAACGGCCCAGTGAACGCATCGGAATTAGACTGTCGTTTGCACCGCCAGCACCCGCCGGGAGTACAGCCCTGCCACTAAGATCCCCTTTCCCCTTTTCTTTTTCCTCCTTCCCCATGGCACAGCCCCATTCAAGCTGATTTGGAGCCGATTTCAGAGCTCCAGCCCCAAATTGGTGCTGAGTCGCAAAGACCTCTCACTCCCGCTACCTGAAAAGAGGGAAGAAACCCTTTAAGGAGCCAACTTACCCCCTCCACTCTGCCAGGAAGAACAGAAGTGTTGCCGTCTGTACCCAGTACCACGGTACTCTGGCTCAAGGTCACCCAGGCGCCCTTGGCGTTGTTTTGCTCCAGCGTGCTCTTACCGAGGTTTAGGTTAGCGTCCCCTTCCGTGCTTTGCAAAGCGGGAATTTTGCAGTGAGGGATGGCCGCTTGCCCGGCGGGCCCTGCCCCGGGGCTGTGTTTGCATGGGAAGGTTTCCACAGATCCCCTCCGGAGGGTTGAATTGGCTTGCACAGGGGTGCTGCTGAGCTTGCAGATCCCGATTTTGGTCCTCTCAAAATCATTTGGTTTAGCTTCTTCGGAAGGAAGTGTTTTGGTGTCGTTAGAGAGCGGTGGGGAAAGCCCGGCCATCACAGTGGGGGCTGGCGATGGGACATTCTGCGGATCATCCTCAGGACTGATTCTTACAGCTCCCGCACCTTCATGGGGTCCAGGAGCAACGGCTTCAGGGCTGTTCACAACCTGCTTGCTCATATGCCTTTGACTGGCGTAATCCTAAAATGACAATGTCACATATTTTACCAGAAAGGAATATATATATGCACACACGCACGTACATATATGGACTGCACAGATTCTACAAATTGTGTCCTGGTCAAAAAGCATGAGCTTAGAGAATCTGGATGCTAAAGTGTTGCAGTATTTCGAAGTGCCCCAGCACACCTTCTTGCTCTGTGACTCAACGTTAGTATTGTGGGGAAGGAAACACTAAGGTACACGAATATCCCCTCAAATCAACCAAACAAAAGCCTGCATCAGAATCTGCAAAGCTGTAATTCGAGTTTAAAGAAGTGTTTCTATAGCACTGCGCTGCCAGAGCTCATTAGGTTTCACATCACGGCTGCAGGATGCTCCCTTCCCCATCATCAGTGTAGAAAGATTCTTTAATTTTACGCCCCATTTCCTTTCTGTCATTCAACAATGCACAGCGGTTTCTCCCCTCACCCCTTTTTTATTAATAAAAACCAAAAATTATATCTAGGCAATAGACATGCTGCCGTGTAGAGAGCCAGAGACGTTTAAAAACAAGCGAAACAGTGCTGCTGAGCAGTTTTGAGCTGTCTGCTGCCTTTCAAAACCCAACAGCAAGACAGTCAAATACAAAAATTACATACACACACCCCAGCACAGAGCGGAATTCACACCAATATGAGCCAGCTTTCCCTGTTTTGTTTCTAATGTCCTCGCTCTCCCTGTTCTGTTTCTGATGTTTTCAACCCCCACATCTCTACAGTTTCTATTGTTTTATTTTAAGCATTCCATACTAATTAAACAGATTTCTGATGACACTCCCATAGTCATCCCCCACCTTTCCCTCCAGTTTAAAATTAAAATGCATCTTCTTTTGATACTTAAACCTACAGACAAACCCTGCCTTTCCTATCAGTTTACTGTTAGCTTTGCAAATACCGCTTCTTTTTAGAAGGCGGTGTTACCTAACTGCTCGTCACTGCTCCAAGTTTTCTCTCCGGCTCTCCTAACGTCAGGAATAAGATCTACAAGGACTCGGTCGCGATCCGAGTGAAATTCGGGGTATCACCGATTCCCGCTTTCCCGGCAGCAGCCCTACCTCAGTCTGCGGCCAGCTCCCGTCAGCACCGCAGACAACTCCGCATTCAGCACCATGGACGGCACTGCTTCGTGCCTCCCTCCAGCCCTTCTCGATCTCAAGGAAAAGAAACCGAGTACTTACCATGTCTCAAACTGCCACAGAGGCACTCGGCGACGTAAAACCAGCAGTACAGGCAATTGCCAGACTGGATTTTGCCCAGTTCAGGAGAAAGCTTTCTATACTTCCTTGGGAAAGACTGGGTTTGCGTCAGTGCATAGCAAGGTGCCCTTCGTTTGACATTTTCTTGATAATAAGAGCTTGATAAATCATTACCCTTGGTTTCAGATTTTAAAGGGACAACCAGAAGCCAGAGCGCCGGCTAGCTGTCACTCACGCGGCAGTGGGATTGCGTGGTCCCTGTGACTCAGATGGGGGCTGATCACTAAACCAAATCCACCCAGCCCATGGAAGAACTTTCTTGCTGGTAATCAGAGGGAACATGTGAGAAACACGTACTACTGCACCCAGCACAACAGAAACCTTCCATTTCTACCCCTCTTCCCGTTACTGTAGTGTGTAAGTCACTTTCCTTTTTTTGTTTTTGATGCATTTCTGCAGTTCACAGTGGATCAGACGTTATAATAGAGAGAATATATTTATATATAGAAAGAATATATTTATACAAAGATTCCTATATAAAGAATGTATTTTTATATAACGAATGCATTTCTATAGAATATATTTACCTATATATGAAGACTATGTTTATATATACACACACATACCTACACACAGAGAGGTAAGTGCACTGTGTATAAAGTACATAAATACATTTTAATTGTGCCCCCTTTGTTCTCGTTGCACCAGACGACACTGTCGCCTATTTATTGTGTCTCGGGGGAGGAAACTTTCAGCCCTAATTCAATTAAAACAATACACACGATAAGGCAATATTCGCTTCCATCCAAATTAGTAAGAAAAGTTAAGTGGGAGCAAAGATGACGGCAACTGCAGTCAAGTTGCTGGCGTTCCTCACCCCCACCCATCAAAGTATTCATGGGGGGACGGGGGAGGAGGAAGAAAGGGGGCAATTACTCATCATTAACAGTCAGATGTTAACTCATAATCGTTTTCGCAACCAAGTAATTAACCCGTAATCACCTCTCGCAAGTGTTATTTGCTACTTGAGGGGCATTCTCAAACATTTGCGGCGCAAAAGGTAACTTTGTTTACGCTGAAAACAATAAAAAACGCGTTGGGAAACCGGGATGCTCCCTAAGCAGCATTCCCTCTTGTCCAAGCGTCAGAGCTACTGTTCCTCCGCATACACTCTGCTAGCGTCAGCTTCTCCGTAGAGTATTCGATGGTCTTAGCGTAAGCGAAGTGCGCGCCTCTGCGGAGGATGGGAGGAGAAAGGGAGAAGAGGAGGGGGACTCATCGCACCGGGGTCACACGCTTTTCTCGTATGTCCTTGATTTTACGGGTTACTAACGCTTGTTTCGGCACACTCAGTAAATCAAAAAGTCGCAGTAGCACAGGCAATTCTGCAAGCTTCCAGAGGGGCTGAAAGGCTTCGCTCCACTGCAGACAGCTGCCTGCTAGAATCCAGCCCAACCCCTTGACATTCCACCTGGTCACTGCGGATGGAACCCGGAATTCACCTTCAGCAATTAGGGAAAAGCCCAGGATATTTAGGCTAGCAAAGCAGAACACAGGAAACCGATTTTTTTTGCAGAAAAGATCACGCTGTCTCCCAACTGAAAACCCTTTGCCTCACTGCAGAGCTTCAGAGCACTTTTGTAACACAGCTACTAGTAATTTACTACGCTGTTGCTTCGACCATATTCAAACATATATACCATAGGTATGCAATTACCATAGCATATGCAGATGTTTTTACACTTCCAAAAGGTGTATATATATTGTTGCTCTCCAACAACAAACTCTCTTTTTAATCAGAAATCGAGGAGTGCACACAGAAGCTGCTTTTATTGAGAATGTGAAGGAATAGGTGCAGCGTTCCCCTCCTAGTGTATCCTCCAGCCACAGAACAACCTGCTCGGAGCTAGAGAAGGGTCGTTAGCTCTGTTATGCGGCCCTTCAGGTCACATTAATGCCTCTAAAGGCACGGACCGAATTGAAAGCGACAGGACAGGAGTTCAAAAAGTCGTCAAGACACCCAAACCTCTTCTAGATTCACAGGGTTCACACACACTGAAAATTAACGAAACTCATTCTTCACAACCTTTTTTAAGTGCTATTTTTGCTTTCTCTATCAGCACTGAAAAGTGAAATCGAAGTTTCACCCCTGAAAAAGAGGAATCGATCTCCTATACTTCCAGAAAAGGTAAGAGATTTCCTCCGTCCCCCGCAGCCCGGGAGCGGTGCTCTGCTGAAGACCGGAGCCAAGACCTACGCTTAGACAAGAGGGAAACCCACAGAGAAACACGGCTGGGGCTTCAAACAGTTCTTCCTCCTCTGAACACCGCTGCGGCCGTCTGTCGTGACATTAACGCCGAGTTTCCCTATAACTACCCGTCCGGTGGAGGAAGGGGG
>JANRGW010006624.1:0-28158 GCA_024733675.1 Psilopsiagon aymara | reverse complement strand
TTATTATTGGTAGTAGCAGTAGTGGTTTGTGTTATACTGTAGTTAGTAAACTGTTCTTATCTCAACCTGTGGGAGTTTCATTCTTTCGATTCTCCTTCCCATCCCTCCAGGAACAGAGGGAAGAAAAAGGGGGAAGTGAGTGAACAAAACTGCATGGCTGATTTATGGCTTAAACCACGACAACTAACTTGACTAAAAATTTCTTAATGCTATTCACTGGAAGATGCAGTTGACTGTGTGTAAAATCAAAATGGTGACAGTAAAAATGTCTAGAAATAACTGGCTTGAAATAAGCTAATTTGGATATTAGCTTCAGTGTAACCAAGCTTAATGTGTGCTTTTTAGTGTGATGAGCTCTGTCATGTCAAGCCTGTATGGTTAGAAATAAACTTCAGCTCTGAAGGCTAGTTTTCTGATTCTCCTACAGCCACTTTGCATTGCAACCAGATTCACAGTGGGGCAGGTTGAATGCAGTGAAAGGGCTTATGAGGAAAGAGTACTTTTGTGTGCGTTTCCTCAGAGTTGTGTAATGTGTAGTAGTAGTCTGAATCCAGGCTGCATAATATATCATTAAATAATTTATTTGAACTCATCAATAGCTACTTCAGTATGCAGATTCTTACAGAACATGTAACAGAAAAACAATTCTACAAGCAATCTGTTTTCAAAAAAGCAAATGGCCTTAGGTTCCTGTTTGTCTTCCTACTTTAATAAGGTTGAAATCTAGTCTTCAGGTAAAGACTGTTTACAGATCCTTTTCTACTTCTTTCTCTGTGTGAGTGGACTGGAATCCAATGCAAAAATAATCTCTGTCTTCCATGGCTTTCCTGTTTTATACAAGACTTGTATTCATTCTTTATGGTAGCTTAGAAAGTATTTACACTTTCTCTATTTTAAAAGGACTATATTTAGTGTCCACTATTTTTTCCTTTCTGGTTGTGATGTGCAACAATGAAAGTTAAAATCAGAATGAAGGGTTTTTTTTTATTATTTTATGAGGAAAACTAAAGGAGAGACCCATTATATTTAGAGCATGTAGTTACTATTTTTATGGCAAGCCTCAGGTCATAAATATCAGGTCATTAATTTGAAAAGTTTAGCATGAGCTAATATTTGGCCTGAGTATCTTCTATTTTATTCATACTGGCAATTTGTGGCATGCACACAATAAAGGAAAACAAAAAGATCTGTAATTTGCAAGGCATCTTGTTTTGAGTAAGGATTAAATCATCTTTTCTGAAAAGGGAAAGGTAAATAATATTTAAGGCCTTCAAAAAAGCACAGTCTAAACTTATAATGGTTAGCACTAGGGAGCCTGTTACAATATTGCTCCTGGTATGCCACTTGTCATACAAGACTTTCACTTAGCAGTAAAGAGCATTGCTAATGTGCCTTAAGTGTTTCTGAATACAAATTGAATACTTCCTTATTCTGTGTGTATGCTGGGACCATTCTTTCATGGCTTGAATAGGTCAACCTGTGCTGCTCAGCCTACTGTGCCCATCTTGATGCATGGACAAGTGTAACTCAGATCTTGGGGTTTTTTTTAGCTTGGTAGTTTTACTTTATGAAAGAACTTCCCAGTCGAAATCATATATGTATTACTGGTACCAAGGATTACTGTGTCAGGGCACGTTAACAACTGTTCATGTTCAGAACGCTAATCAGTATAGGATAGATTAGAAATAGAAGTAAAGCCACCAAATGCATGCCACCGATGAGCATACAATTTTTAATTTATCTGTTTAGTGATCTTTTTTTGATCCTTGCTTTGCCATTATTTTTTCCTGCATATTCATATCTTGGCTTTCTTAAAACTTAAAATATTCACTTTCTCTATTTCGAGCTGGTGTAAAAACTATGATTTTCAGAACATATTGAGAACTTCCCACTCAGTGCTACTCTGAGTCCAGAAATAGACATTGAAAATGGCTGCTTATTTCTGAATGTTCCCTAATATTTCCCTGAGTGTTGTTTAGCCATTTGCTTTCTAAACAGTTCATAGCTATTAATAACAATTCAAGTTGTATCACTTTATTCAATAGATAAGCAAGGATACTGCATCCAGCACCTAAACTGGACTGATGCAACTTGTCTGTAAGAAGGTGTCAGCTCAGAAATGACTAGAAACGTTTACTGTGCCATTCTGTGATTGAGTCATGAGGAGAAAGCTTTCTTTACTTCTCTGTTCCCCTTCCCCTATGAGTGCATATAAAATGGTATGGCAGACTCTGGCAGCAAGACAGCAATTTTCTTTTCTGTTTATACAAGTATGTAACATTTGGCCTTAACACAAATTAGCACAAAGCCTCATCCTTAAAAGCATTAGCTTGATTCAGCCCTATAAGTGCTGTCCAGGACTTTTCAGCAGACACTGAAAAACTGATCTTGCTTTATTTCTTCTGGTTTGTTTTGATGGTCAAAGAAGATATGTTGTCTCACTTGACTAATTTGGAATTCCTTTGAACAGCCCAAGTGCAGAAATTTAGCTCAGTCAAATGCTGATTTCACAATTTATGCCCATGATGGAGACAGAGACTCACAGAGGATCAGTGCAGTGGCATCAGAAATTCTCTTGAAAATTTTTCCAAACTAGGAATAGAACATAGTGAATTGAAAAGCGTCGGAATCATCACATGATGATGTCGTGTTTTAAGCTCAGCTGGTAACAGAACCACACAGCAGCTCTTTCACTTCCCCCACTTCCTGCCCCCCTCTTCTGAAGAGGTGGGGAGGAGAATCGAAAGAATATAACTCACACAGATTGAGATAAGAACAGTCAAGTGACTAAGCTAAAATACAAAACACTACTGCTACCACCAATAATAATAATGATAAGGGAAATAACAAGGGAAGAGAATGCAACCTCTCACCACCTGCACACCAATACCCAGCCCGAACAAGCAGTGATCTATGCTTGCCTGGTAACTGCTCCCAGTTTATATACTGGTCATGACGTGCTGTGGTGTGGAATACCTCTTTGTTCAGTTTGGGTCAGGTGTCCTGTCTCTACTTCCTCCAGGCTTCCCCTCCTCCCTGGCAGAGCATGAGGCTCGGAAAGTCCTTGGTCAGAGCAAACATTACTGAGCAGCAACTAAAAACACTGGAGTTATCAGTGCTGTTCCCAGGCTGAAAATCAAAACCACAGCACTGCACCAGTTATTAAGAAGGAGAAAAATGCCTGCTACTGCTGAACCCAGGACACATGATAAGGAGAGAGATAAAGTAAAAGAAACAGACCAGTAAGCAAGGACAGAAAAAGTAATCCACGTGTATATCCATAT
The DNA here is from genome assembly GCA_024733675.1 of Psilopsiagon aymara. Classification (NCBI taxonomy): domain Eukaryota; kingdom Metazoa; phylum Chordata; class Aves; order Psittaciformes; family Psittacidae; genus Psilopsiagon; species Psilopsiagon aymara. The sequence goes on along the minus strand of JANRGW010006624.1, from coordinate 24,874 downwards.
ATATTTATGCTGTGCATATAATGCAGCAGGAAACAGAGAAAGCACACAACAGTGTGACTATTTAAGCATAACCTTCCCATAGGACAAAATTAAATGTTTGAATCCTCACCATGATATTAAAAAAAATTATGAAACCAATGAAGAAAGTGGCTCAAGCTTCTATAAGGAAATAATTTTCCCATGCCATTCTCTATTTCATCCTGTTCCACAGAATTTGCTCACTGAAGCTCAAGGGGCAAAAGTATCTACTGTCTCTAAATGTCAGCATCATGTATATGCATCTTCTGTTCACTTCATAAAAACGCTACACTTTCAGCACATCTTCATTATCAAAGATTAAAAGTCAAGCTCTAAAGAGAAATTGAGAGATTAAAGTTGCATATGTAACCCTTATTTTCTACTTTTATATACGAAATTATAATTTTCTTCTGAAATATGTAATCACATGATTGCTTGTTTACATGTAATTTCATGAATATAAACTATTTTCCCAGTGATTTCTGTCTCATTCTGTTCACAAAACTGATATTGCCTTATTAATAAGCATTTGCCTGTTTTGTGATTTTATTTTTTTTAGTGTTTTCTTTCTTACTTTGCAGAATATTGTACATGCACTTGTTTACTTTGTTTGACTATATTTTCCACCCCTTACCAGCAGACCATTTTAAACCTAGAGCTTCCTCATTGCTGTGTAACTGCTCTAAGATTATCATTCAACTTCATTCTAGCTATCTACCTTCTGTATAATTAGGCGGTCTAAGTCAGAGTGAAGCAACATGCTCCAACACCACAAGAAAAGCAGCACATTCCAATACTAGAACAGAGTTTCATAGATGCCTAAAAACATTCTGCAAGAAAATTAAGTTTCCTCACATATGCTCCAGAAACCACACTATAAAGCCTGACTACATTTTAGGAGCTTTCAGTTATTTAACATGGATATTCATAGATTTTTGTTATTTATTAGACATAGCACCTACCAGTATAATAAAATAAAAAAAGTTTCTGTACTAATCTTGATCCTCACTCATGCCCAACTATCAGAAGCACTCTCCATAAAGACTAGAATTATCTGTCCAGAGCAGAATTTATCTATTTTTTTCTGCAAAAATTACTCATTTGAACATGAAATAAGTAGGAAAAAGGAAATTTTTTTCAATATTACGTTAAAAAGAAGTAAATCTCACAGCCATTTATTTTCCAGGGGGTGTGTAGCCAAAAGAGCTGAAGTTCATTTGAAAGCTAAAGCTTTACAAACTAACCTTCATTGAGGAGTGATGCCTTTTACTGTCCTACAGGAAATCTGGTTTGATTTGACAGAATGATAAGCCTTTGAAAACTGTGGACTGAAAATACAAAGTAGACTTTTTAGCTAAGCTCATAAAGTGCCAGACTGAGAAAGGATTCACTGCACATGAATAAGAGCTAAATTAGCTGTGTATTGAAAGATCTCATTACATACAAGGCTGGAAGTCCTTGGCAGAACTTGGATCTCAGAAAAGGGTTTCTGTAGATTCTGCCAGCTACTCTGGAGGGATCGCCATTCTGGTGTGCTATAAGATATCTTCAGCACTTTTGGGCTGATCTGAACTTTAAAGAGTATCTTACAGCAAATCTGAAAAATAGCTACAGTTTCTTAGTTTTTTGGGTTTTGTTTTGTGGGTGGTTTTGGTTGTTTTTTTGGTGTTTGTTTTTTGTTGTTGTTGTTGTTGTTGTTGTTGTGATTTGGGTTTTTTTGGGGGTAGGAGGCTACTTTATTTGGTTTTGCTTTCAGGAATCTTCTTAAAGATGGAATTTGTTTCACAGGAAGAAAGGTCTTAGAAGGGGTCTGAAATTTGTTATGACTTCTGAATATACGATAGTCATCTGCAAGTTCAAAGAAGAGCAGACATATTTATGTTTTATTTCTATATGTATAGAAAATGACAGGTGCTGTTCCTGCATAAATGGCAAGATGCAAGAGGTGAATGAAATAAACAAGCAAGTAACAGTGGGCTCCAAAATAATCTCAGCAAAATCTCACTCTGTGTGTAGTTTTGTGCATGTATGTTGCTTTAGCTTTTGTAACAGAATAGTGGACATCACTGCAAATCTTTTAAACATTGATGGTATTTTCTAGGAAGGCTACAGAAAAAACACACACAGCCATTCTGAAATGTCTTATGCAGTATATGTTCCTGTCATTGTTTTCTTAAGAATCACGTTCAATGTATAATTATTATTGTTAAAATTTAGAAACACAAAAGTAAATCTCACATTGAAATAATGAATATGATATAATGCATATGCACTGAAATAGTGAAATACTACAGTGGAATTATTATCATGGAATCATAAGAATATGACAACAAATAGAATCTCCTTACCCTGAGTGACATGCAATTAGCTCATTTTGACTCTCTCCTCCAGACCCACATACAACTGGATTTCCATATCTCTGCTGTTAATACTGAAAATATATTCCGTATCTTTCTTATTCTGGAAATAGATTTTTGTAGTTTACAGACTAAATTCCTTATGAATTCACAAACATTTCTTCCTATGTCAACTTTACCTTGCAAATTTAATGATTCCGTTTTCCACAATTCTTCAATACCTAGATGAAGTTGTTGAAAAAAATCATGTACATTGTGTCTAGCTAACTTGTACAAACTCTTCTATTATACAGAGACAGAAGCTAGCTTCATAATAGTTCAGGTGCTGTTAGCAGCCTAGCAATAGCTGCACTGCGATGACACTTGCCTCATTTACTTCGCTTCTAAAAGTGAAATCTTTATTTATAATGATTTTTCTCTTCAGATGTCAAAATGAGAAGTCTGTGAGGAATATGTGAGAGACAGGTTTTGTCTCTCTTGAAGTCAAACATTATTTTTTTTATTAAGCTTTTTAAGAAGAGCTACAAAAGAACTCTTTTAAGCATTAACTTAACATTTCATAATATAAGGAGTATGCAAAAAGATGACTGTGTACCTGCAATGTGTCTATGAAACTGGGAATTATTTCCTAAAGTTTAAGAAATGACTACTAAACAAAGTTTTTTCCCTTTAGGAATCATGGACATTTCATTTGGAAGAATTGCAGTACCCCTCTTTTTTCATTTAAGTTGATTTCAGGAGAAACAAACAAAAAAAGTGACACAACCACCAAATCGTTGTTTAAATAGCAACTCTGATGATAAAGACATTTATTACATTCTCCAATTAAATATAAAAATCAAGTATACTTTCAAATAAATTGTTCTCATGAAAACAAATAAAAATGATTTCTGTCCTGGGTTCAGCAGTAGAAGTCATTTTTCTCCTTCTTAGTAGATGGTGCAGTGCTGTGTTTTTGAATTTTGGCCTGTGAGCAGCACTAATAACACCGACGTTTTCAGTTACTGCTCAGTGATGCTTACTCTGACCAAGGACTTTCTGAGTTTCATGCTCTCCCAAGGAGCATGGGAAGCTGGGAGGACTCAGGGACAGGACACCTGACCCAAACCAACCAGACAGGTATTCCATACCACAGCACGTCATGCCCAGGATGTAAAAACTGGGGGCAGTTACGCAGAAGGGCTGGAGCACTGCTCGACTCAGGCTGGGTATCGGCCAGTGGGTGGTGAGTGGTTGTATTCTCTTCCCTTGTTATTTCTCTTATCCTTATTATTATTGGTGGTAGCAGTACTGTTTTGTGTTAAAGCTTAGTTACTGGACTGTTCTTATCTCAACCCATGGGAGTAACAATCTTTCTATTCTCTTCCCCATCCCTCTGGGAGTGTGGGGAGGAAGGAGGGGAGTGAACTAACAACTGAGTGGATGATTTATGGCTGTGCTTAAACCACGACAGTCCCTTTTGGTGCCCAGCATGGGACACGAAGGGTTGAGATAGCAGCAGATCTGACCAGAGTGTGTCTAATCATATTTTTTATAAGCATTTATTGTTTTAGATTAATAGTCACTCATCACTCAATGCTGATTTATTGGCTCTCAAAGCTGTTGCTCTCAATCTCAGAGTTTCAGCATGTCGTACCTTATTTACAGAAGGTATTTGCTGTGTTAGTTTTTATCGGCTGGGGACCTTGGGCTAAGGTCCTTCTTTCAGTGTACTTTATGGTAATGACTTGTAATACAATAAAGTCATTGATCATGAAACTGACCTGACTTGCGTTCCCAGTGTGGTCACCACCTCTGTACTTTGGGACGTATATAATAGAAGTGTGAGAGAGACATTCCCACTCCCCCTAGTGACAAGTACAGCAGCTACTCAAATTCCAGCTGCGTCAGAGAGTGTATCTACTCCAGCTCCAAGCTCCAAGCAGCTACACCAGCCCCAGTGACAAGTACAGCAGCATCATTTGAGAGTTCTGAAGGTTTTGAGTAGCCTTTGGGTACCCTTGAGACCTGCCTGCTGATTGTGATGGGGATCACCGAGTTGGTAAACATACAGAGTGTGTTTTACCCGTGACCATTTCATCTGATTTTGAAAGTCAAGCTGGGTTGTCTTTGGGTCTTGGCTAGGGCTAGATGACGATGTAGGAGGACCAAGAGATTTTCCCTGAGGCTGGAGAGTCATGAGTACCAGGGAGTGTGGGACAGTATGGGCGAGTATCTAGACCACTTGGCCCCTCCAGTCCTTTGGAAGAGTTGGAGATGGAAGGCAGCTGTATGGAGTCCACAGTGACAAGCTGCAGAAATTATTGAAGGGGATGGTGAATTATTTTGAGTCTGGTGGGCCCATGACACTTCAGGCCATCAGGGCAGAGATGCAACGTACAGATGGACTCATGATAGAGGGGTGGACTTAGGAATGGACACTATTGCCTAGGTTATTCACAAGTGTGAACACAGCACACAGCCTCTCCTGCTCTGAAAGACTGTTACAAGCAATGGAGGCCAATATCATGGACCAGATGAACTCAGCCTTTTTGTAAGGATTGATCCATGCACTAAGGAATGATCTCTCTCTCTGTGTGGATATGTATATATACATATATATATATGAGGAAGAATTTTTTTACTGTAAGGGTAGTGAGGCACTGGAATGGGTGGCCCATGGAAGTTGTGAATGCTGGCAGTGTTCAAGGCCAGGTTGGACAGAACCTTGGGTGGCATAGTATAGTGTGAGGTGTCCTTGACCATTGGAGGGGGGTTGGAAATAGATGATCTTAAGGTCCTTTCCAACCCTAACTATTCTATGATTCTATATGTATATATATGAGATAAGAGTGATGGTATATTGAAAATGTGAGATCTGAGCATGACATGAAAGGTATGGAATAAGGGGTGGATGCTGTCCTAGGTTCAGCAGTAGCAGTCATTTTTCTCCTTCTTAGTAGCTGGTGCAGTGCTGTGTTTTTGATTTTCAGCCTGGGAACAGCACTGATGACGCCAATGTTTTCAGTTACTGCCTAGTAATGTTAACTCTGACCAAGGACTTTCTGAGCCTCATGCTCTGCCAGGGAGGAGGGGAAGCCGGGAGGAAGTAGAGACAGGACACCTGACCCAAACTAACCAAAGAGGTATTCCATGCCACAGCACGTCATGCCCAGGGTGTAAAAACTGGGGCAGTTACCTGGAAGGCTTAGATCACTGCTCAGTTGGGCTGGGTATGGGTGTGCAGGTGGTGAGTGGCTGCATTCTCTTCCCTTGTTATTTCCCTTATCATTATTATTATTGGTGGTAGCAGTAGTGTTTTGTGTTGTACCTTAATTACTGGACTGTTCTTATCTCAACTTGTGGGAGTTACTTTCTTCTTTCTTTTGATTCTCCTCCCCATTGCTCCTGGAGCAGGGGCAGCAAGTGGGGGAGTGAGTTAATGACTGCGTGGCTGATTTACAGCTGCACTTAAGCACGCCTACCACTTACATAGGCATAGAAGAATCATAGAATTATAGAATGCTTAGGGTTGGAAAGGACCTTATGAAGAAAATGTTTATGATGTATGATCAACAGTAACAGAAAAGTACAGTTTTATACCTAATTTTTATATATGTCCCTTTGCACATATGCAGTGCATATAAATTTCCAGAAAGTACTGTATCTTGATAAGGAGAGTTTTCTAGTTTCCAGTATATTTTGATGTCACAAACAAGTAAATAGGTATATAACAATACCTAGAGTGAAATCCATACTGAGGTGATGAAATTAGCCAGGCCTTGCAAAATTTGCATGGTTAAATTTTCTTTGTTTCCTCTGAGCAGCAGGCAATTTTCACAGTTTTTGACTATTACAAAGGGGATTAATTTTCTATCGCATTATTAACTCATTTTGTTGCTCATGGGGAGCCGCAACTGACACTACATTATGCCTTAAAAAGTACCATTCCGTCCCTCCTTTGAACTAGATGGCGCTGTCTTGAGAGGAGCTTTTTTAATTCCGGTTTAGCTATACTCTTGGAACAAAAATAGCATGACAGACATACTGAAACATGATGGAATTATTTTTGAAACATGCAATACTTGATTTTTGCACATTAATATCAATCTTCTGGCACAATAACTGCTGCAGATGAAAAAAGCGTGTCTCAGCTTTTATTACGATTCCTGTGTTGATCTTAAATTACCCATTTTCTCAGATGGCCAGCCCTCACAAAGTTCTGAAATGCTAACTGGCACCATTACACTTGTCATACTACTGCAAACCCTTTCTCAAATTACATACCATATGAAGTATTCAGTGACTATTTGCCAAAAAAAAACCAAACAAAAAACCTCCCCCAACCCCCCCCGAAGCCAAACATATTCTCTGTTCAACAAAGAGAAGAAAAAGAACATAGATTATTACCCTAGAGCTTTTCTGATATTATTATGTCACTATTTGTTGAATTTAGATTTACCCAAATGAAATCAAGTCTACTGTCATAGTGAAACCAGGCTATCATCTACATTATTCTGAGTACAATTCAACCATCATCGCATCAAAATTGAGGCTGACAGAAAAACTGCCTTCCTCCCAAACATATGCTTGAGTAATCTTGGACTCATGGTTGAACATAATCTCTCTAAAGTGCTTTAGAGGGAAAAAGACTCTTATCATAATGCTGAAATTGGTATGGTGCACACATTATGCCAAAGGGATTGACAACATGAGAAAGTGTTTGGCTTCAGCAATGTCACTACTTTCTTCTCTGAAAAACACCATAGCCCAGAGTTCAGCTAAGGAGCCTTTTCCACTCACACAAAGGTAGCAAAATAGATTAAAGTGGAAAAGACTTCTTTTGCACCATACAGTATACATTACAACTTGGGATTTCTGGAAAGCATATGTTCACCTGATTATGGTATATGTAATACACACAATGTCAATATTTTTAATGATGAGTTTTCTTTTTCATTTTCTGCAATTGTTAAAGTTCCTGAACACACACGAACACGCACACACACACATGCACGCACATGCACACACACACAAACACACCTTTTTCATTTAATCTGTCAAATTTCAAAGCCATTTCGACATTTTAAGAGGAGAAGATATAGCAATTTTAAAGAATTTTCCTGTTAAATATACAAGAATTCATGCGCACAAATGAACATACAGACATGAAGTTTTCACTTTATTTACATATCATTGTTAGTTCTCTTTTCTTTAAAATTTTCTTTCACTTTTTCTTCTGGGTTTCAGGGTTCACCCCCTCTTTTAACTTACACTTCAAAATCCTATTCATCACATTCTGTCTACTATTCTATTCCTCCTTCTTTCTTCAGCCTACATTTTCATCCGTTATTTACAAACAGAGGAGGACTTCTGGGTACTGTGATGATTGGAGGCTGCCTTGGGAGTAATGATCAGCAAATGACAGCGTTTGATTCTTGGAGAAATAAGGAAGGAGGTTAGAAGAACTGCTAACCTGGGCTTCAGTAGGGAAGACTTAGGCCTGTTAAGGAACTGGTTGAGTCAGTCCCTTGGGAGGCAGTCCTGAAGGACAAAGGAATACAGGAAGGCTGAACATTCTTCAAAAAAGCTATCTTTAAAGCACAAGAGTAGGCCAGACCTATGTGCTGAAAAGATGAGCTAGCGGAAAAGAAAACCAGCCTGGCTGGAAAAAGAGCTTTGGGTGGAACTCCAGGAGAAAAGGAGAAAGATTTTGACCTTTGGAAGAAGGGGCAGGCCACTCAGGAGGACTACAAGGATGTTGTGAGGTTATGTAGGGAGAAAATTAGCAGGGCCAAAGGCCGACTAGAACTTAGTCAGCCGTAAAAGACTTTAAAAAATGTTTCTATAATTACATAAGCAACAAAAGGAGGGCTAAGAAGTATCTCCATCCTTTACTGGATACAGGGGAAAACATTGAAATAGGCTGTGGAAAAGGCTGAGGTATTTGACACTTTTTTCACTTCTGTCTTTAATAATAAGACCAGTTATTCCCTGGGTAATAACATATGCTGGTCAAAGGCTGGAGCACGGTTTTGCTTGTATTCTCAGAACAGAATGAAGACTCAAAACGGAGTCAAGCTACAAGGAACTATTTGCCCAACAACAAAATTGCAAACTCCAAAGAGAGAGAGAGAGAAAGAAAGAAAAGAAGGAAAGTCAAAGAAAGAATAAAAGAGTTCATAGCAATAGTCACTACCCTGGAGTTGTGGCATCCTGATTTTCCATTAGTTTCCAAGTGTGGTGAGGGGAAATGTTTTTCCTCCGATGCTGGTTGGTGCTGTTCCTTTTCAGATTTGTCATGAGCTGTCACATCCTCCACCTGGCGTGGTGCATATGCCCAGTACCATCACTTCAGGGTCTTCCAGGAGCTTTAGGTGGTCCTCAGGGGCCTCCTGGCCCCTCCATCTCCGTGACCCTGGATCTGTGTGGATGCACAGGGGCTTGGTTAAGTTTCTCTGAGCTCCCTCTGTTGTTCCAAGGTGTCAGTTAGTGGTTTTCCTGCCATAGCAATGTTGAGACAAACATCCTGCACAAACATCCACTGTGGTGGTGATGTCACCAACATCAGCTTTCAGCGACGCTGTCTTCTGTGGTATTTTCACCAACACATTCTCTAACAACAGCTACCTCAAAGGAGGCTGTAGAGAGGTAGGTGTCAGCAACAAGAAATAGGAGAAGAGGAAATTACCTCAAGTTGTGCTAGAAGAGGTTTAAATTGGTTCTTTGGAAAAATGTCTTCATCAAAGGGTTTGTCAAGCACTGGAACAGGCTGCCCAGGGAAGCAGTAGAGTCACCATTCCTGGAGGTATTTAATAGGTTTGTAGATCTGGCACTTAGGGGCATGATTTAGTGATGGACTTGGTAGTGTTAGGTTAACAACTGGACTCCATCTTAAAGTTTCTTTCCAACCTAAACGATTCTATGATTTGTACCCAAATTAATCCACTGGTTTACTCGTGAAAAAGTGTTTGTTGCTCAAACTTTTTTCTTTACCCAGAGCATCTTTTCCCTGCTATTTATCACTGGTTTATCAGATTCATTCTGTCTGGTCTCATTCAGTTCACCAGAGGGTTTCTTTATTTTGCCTTTTTTATCAGCTCAGCATTCTCATCCTAGGTATATTCATTACAACAAAGTGCTTCCTAGTCCGTCAGTTCTACATTGAGTCTTCCCTATATTCTGTTAATTTTTTCAGTTCTCTTTTCTAATCTATTTTTCCTTTTCTTATCCTGTATCAACAAACTTCTTTTGTTCAAAATCTCCTTAACTCAATGAAAACAATATTTCTCATTCCTAACCTATGTGCTATTGATGTCCACTTCATTAATTACCCTATTTTCTTGGTTCCCTTTCCATCAAATTATATTTTAGACATTTTTAGCTCTTGCAACATTTATGACTCACAGCTATACTGGTATTTCTTCTTAACTCTTTCCTTACCAGCTCTGAGTAGCAGCATCTTACTTCTCAGGGGCTGCTTCTGCAGACATGGTGATTTCAACTCCAAGTCTAGTGCACACCAGTGTGGCAGAGACCCAGAACACTTAGTACTTTCTTGAGGTATGGACCCAACTTGCAGATTGCAGAGTTAAACTGTCATGCCATGCCCTGTTAGTCATGCTTCTTAGCACCTTTTAAATCTCCCACAGAAGCTCCAGACTCTGGACTCCAGCCCTCCTGACTGGCTGCTGAGAACTGCCAGGGCCACTGCTCAGGTGTCCCTAGGCTTGGAACTCCATGTATAGCTTGTATCTAAAGCTCAAACTCCAGGCTTAGCTCAGTAGCTCCTGCTGTCTCACTGATTATATGTCCAGATATTGAAAGAAGGTAATTTAATTCCTGATTGAGACTTAGGCTTACAGGTTGCAATCCATTTCCTAAAGCCTGCCTAAAATGCAGCCTCAAGCAAGCATAAAGAAAACAGAGCTGCCTAAAAAAATTACACAGAAATGTTTCATCAGCTTGCTGAATAAAGATAGCTATCTCAGATATTAAAACTGCTATTGAAGCCAAAATGGAAAGTAAACTTAAATACACCGTAGGTGGTGTTTAATCTAAGCACGGCCTTGTTGTAGTGGAACGTCTGGCATATGCTTACTTTCAATCCTAGTATGTCTTGTTTGCAAGAAAAGCATCACTAGTAATAAAGTAGCAGATGTAAATATAATAATTAGTTATTGAGAACAGCCTTGTAGTTTCTCAACCTGTTGCAAGCCTTCTCACTTGAAGCTGTACCTACCCAAAAATGTGATTAATACTACCAATTACAGGCAAGAGTAACCACTCTAACCTTGTGCCTTGAGTACACTGCTGTGTATACTACATAAAATGAAACACATATACCAAAGATAGGTCACTAGCTTGAAACACGTGCCTAGCCAATTATTAGCCTGATAACCTGCCTGACAAGACAGTTATGCCCAAAGCTTTACGAAATAACTGTGGTTACACCATGCAGTATTTCTGAGGCAAGTAAAGTAGAAAACATCTTTACTTCAAGGAGGAAAAGTCTATAAATTGTGTTGCCGTTGTCAATGAAGATCCACATCAACTGACATATATTATTGCGATTCATTCCAACAAATATCCACAGTGCTCATTATTTACAACAGTGTCGTGGTTTAAGCCACTATAACTCACCCAGTTCATTCACTCACTCCCCCCTCTTTCTTGCTCCGCTCCCGAGAGGATGGGGAGGAGAATCAAAAGAAAGCAACTCCCACAGGTTGAGATAAGAACGTCCATTAACTAAGGTATAACACAAACCACTTCTACCACCAATAATAATAATGACAAGGGAAATACAAAGAAAGAGAAGACAGCTGCTTGCCCCCTGATACCAAGCCTGACACAGCAGCAAACCCCCACACTCTTCCGGGTCTCTGCCCTCCATTTTTTTTACATCCTGAGTACGATGTGCTGTGGTGTGGAATACCTCTTTGGTCAGTTTGGGTCAGGTGTCCTGTCTCTGCTTCCTCCTGGCTTCCCCTCCTCCCTGGCAGAGCATCAGACTCAGAAAGTCCTGGGCCAGACCAAAATTTTCTAAGCAGTAACTAAAAACATTGGTGTTATCAGAATGGTTCCTGGGCCGAAAGTCAAAACCACAGTGCTGCACTAGCTGCCAAGAAGGAGAAAAATGACTGCTACTGCTGAACCCATGACAGGCAGTCACCTTTATAAAAAGGTTCTCAATGCATTAAAAAGAAAATCTGGGTCCGAGAAGTGTAGCTCAGTCAGTCAGACTGGGGCTCAATGCCTGTCTTATGTCTCAGCTAGTTATTATTTATACAGACATAAAAAGAAACTAAGCAACTCTAAGTCAAGTTCTAGACTTCAGATTTAGGAAGAGATATATATTGACTATTGACTCATTTTTTTTTTTTTTTTTACCACTGACATCAAATTTGAGGGGAATGTTTTTAAAATTTGATTAATACCACTTCTAGTCAAAATTGAAATAATTTGAATTATGCTAAAATTATTAAGCTGTATTTCTGCTGGAATAGCTCTGAAATCTTGCCTGCAAAAAAATCCCAAAGCAATAAATGCTGACAAAGTTTAATCAAGAAAAAATCTACTTTGAAACCCACAGAAGTACACTTTATAACAAATAAGAAGTGCAAATCTGAAGGGGGGGGGGGAGGGGAAAGCAAAGCTATTCTTTAAATCAGGTCCACTGACCTTTCAATCAGACATCCACCCTAATGGTCTTCTTCAACTTGGAAAAAAAACCCAACAAACCACTAAACCAAAATGAAAACAGGCCACCAAGCACATTACTCTGCAAAACTTTTCATCTTCACATAGCTTTATGCTCTCTGGACGGTTCACCTAGATTTACCAGGAATGCTGGCAAAGCATAAAGCTCTGGTGCAAGTCTTTACAGTATCAAGGCCAACAACTGCAACCCTGGGCATTAACATTCTTTTAAGCTAATTCTTTTTTCTTTGTTTTGCCTCCATCCTGTCTGTGGATGTTTAGAATAACAATCATGCTGGGTTTTGCTCTAAACTGAAAAGGACACTTGAGAACAATTTGTTCTTCCTTGGGATTTCCCTGGGGATAAAGGTACTAAATTAAACATACATTCAGTTTCTGTTTTCACAATCAGTGAAAACATCCACCACAGATCCTGTGACTAACATTGGATGCAATTTACTTTAAAATTAATTTGTTTTCAGTTTCACGGAGTCAGAGGGGAAATAACACCATCCGAAATCTATTAAGTGCGTCCTTCCATCTAATGTAATTTTGATCCCCAAAATGTGCGGTTTTTTTCAGGTGCCATTCTCTTTTCTCTTTAAAGGGGCTGTCAGCAATGTAAATGTCAGCAATTTTTGTGAACAAGAAATCAGCTTTCCCTCCTTTTACTGCATCCATCCTCTTTAAAAAATCTCAGTCTGGTATACATAAGGCTTTTATTTCAATATAGTTACTAAACATACTGACCAACATCTCTAGTTAGATGAGAAATCACTATTTTGAAAATGAATAGAAAGAGCTAATATTAAAAAGGGACTAATATTATTCTTGGCTGGTTTCAAATTTCAAGTGCACTTACCATAAATTATATATATCCAGAAGCTTTCAAAGGTTCAAAATTTCTTTATTACTTACTGTTATTCTTAAATTTTTACTGAAAGGGTTATGAATTACACCAGTGATGCTAACAAGCTTACTCTGTGTTTCTACTGTTTTAAAAATTGACTTTTCTACTCTTTTTTTTTGTTGTACTTTCTACATTCCCCCTTTTAAACCTCCTATTTTTTCTTTCTGTTGTCTAATCCATAGTTTATCCACAGATAAGAGAACAGAAACAAGGTTCTTACAATATTTCTTTCTGCTGCCTTCATAATATTGTGCTTTAAGCCCAGGCATAAATCAGCCACACAGTTTGTTAGCTCCCCCTCCCCCCCTACCTCCCCTGCTCCCGGAGTGATGAGGGAGAGAACTGAACAAATGTAACTCCCACAGGTTCAGATGAGAACAGTCCAGTAACTAAGCTTTAATACAGACCGCCACTGCTACCACCAAAAATAATAATGATAAGGGAATAACAAGGGAAGTGAATACAACTGCTTGCCACTCCCCATCTGATACCCAGACCAGGCCGAGCTGTAATCTAGCCCTTCCAGGTAACTGCCCCAGGTTTTACACCCTGGGCATGACGTGCTATGGAATGGAATACCACTTTGGTTACTTTGGGTCAAGTGTCCTGCCTCTACTTCCTAACAGTTTCCCCTCCTCCCTGGCAGAATATGAGACTCAGAAAGTCCTTGGTCAGAGTATACATCACTGAGCATCAACTAAAAACATCAGTGTTATCAGTGCTGTTCCCTGGCAGAAAGTCAAAACCACAGCACTGCACCATCTACTAAGAAGGAGAAAAATGACTGCTACTGTTGAATCCGGGACACATACCTAATCGGTCTCCATGCTTTCCTTGGAAATACTAAAGTACTTCTATGAAAGTACAGAATCTCATAGTTTCAGTTGGAAGAGACCTTTTAGTCCAACCCCCCTGAAATAAGCAGGGACGTATCCAACTAAATCAGGTTGCTGAGAGCCCTATCCAACCAGATGGGCTCATGATCGAGGGGTGGACTAAACAATGGACACTATTGTCCAGGTTGTACGTGAAACATGCTGCAGTTAAGCAAGCTAAACGGTTAAAGCTTCCTTGATATGGAAGCTGATGGCTGAAGTACAAATATGGAGAGGTCTGGCAGACTGATTATATCACACTCCCACCAACCCGCCAAGGCAAGCACCATGTGCTTACCATGGTAGAAACAACCATCGGATGGATAGAAACATACGCAGTGCCCCACGCCACAGTCCGGAACACTATCCTGGGCCTTGAAAAACAGATTTTGTGGCGACATGGCACCCCAGAGAGAACTGAGGCAGACAATGGGACTCATTTCTGGAACAACCTTATAGACATTTGGGCCAAAGAGCATGGCACTGAGTGGATATATCACATGCCTTACTATGCAGCAACCTCGGGGAAAATCGAACGGTACAATAGGCTTTTAAAAACTACTGAGAGCAATGGGTGCTGGGACTTTCAAACATTGGAATACAAGTTTACCAAAAGCCACCTGGTTGGTCAACACCAGAGAATCTGCCAACAGGGCTGGCCCAGCCCAGTCAGAACTTTTAAATACTGTAGAAGGGGATAAAATTCCTGTGGTGCACATAAAGAATTTGTTGGGGAAGGCAGTCTGGGTTATTCTTGCTTCAGGTAAAGGTAAACCAACTCATGGGATTATTTTTGCTCAGGCACCCAGATAGACTTGGTGGTAATGCTGGAAGATGGAAAAGTCTGATGTGTACCTCAAGGGTATTTGATTTTAGGGGAAAGCAGCCAGTGAACTCAATTGTATGCTGTTACCTGCTATGTAGCACTTTTATAGTCCACCAATTAGATGTCTTCATGTCACAAGCAACTGGCTCTGACTTCCCTCTGACCATCATCCCAACAAAGAATGAACTTTGATGAAATCAGATGAGTTCTATGGTAAAGGAATGATCAGCATCTGCAAGCAGCGATCCAAAACTGCACACAGCCTCTCCTGCTCTGAAAGACTGATACAAGAGATGGAGCCCTACATCATGGACCAGATGGACTCAGCAGGTTTATAGGGATTGTTCCATGCACTAAGGAATGCTCTCTCTCTTTCTCTGTGCATATATATATATCTGTATGTATATATATAAGAGTGATGGTATATTGAAAATGTGGGATCTGAACATGATGTGAACCATGTGGAAGAATGGGTGGATGCTGTCCTGGGTTCAGCATTAGCAGTCATTTTTCTCCTTCTTAGAAGATGGTGTAGTGCTGTGTTTTTGACTTTCAGTCTGGGAACAGCGCTGATAACACCAATATTTTTAGTTACTGTTCAGTAATGTTTACTCTGACCAAGGAATTTCTGAGTCTCATTCTCTGCCAGGGAACAGACGAAGCCAGAAGGAGACAGGGCACCTGACCCAAATTGACCAAAGAGGCGTTCCATACCACAGCTCCTCATGGCCAGTTTAGAAACTGAGGCAGTTACCAAGAAGGGAGACTGCTGCTCAGGTCAGGCCAGGTATCAGTCAGCTGGTGGTGAGGGGTTGTATTCTCTTTGCTCGTTATTTCCCTTATCATTGTCATTATTGGTGGTAGCAGTAGTGGTTTGAGTTATACCTTAGTTACTGGACTGTTCTTATCTCAACCTGTGTGAGTTACATTCTTTCGATTCTCCTCCCCATCCCTCTGGGAGTGGGGGGAGAGTAAGGGGGGGAGTGAGCGAATGGCTGCATGGTGTCTGGATTGCCTGCTGGCCTTAAACCACAACAATGGGGCATCTACAACCTCTGTAGGCAATCTGGTTCATTGTTTCACCACCTTCATCAAAAAAATTCTTCCCGATATTGTGTCTGAATGTACCCTCTTTTATTTTAAAACCATTAACCCTTGTCTTATTGCTACACCAGTGTCTATCAAAAAGTCTGCACCTAACCTTTTAACGTCAATTTGGAGCTGTTTCAGCTAAAAAAACCTTGTGCACACCTTTTAAATATTGAAATCAAACTACTGGGGTACTAATAATCTCCATGTTACTCAACAGTTCTTCACAGAACAATAAATATATTTAAAAAACCAATATCCAGTAATATTATTAATCCATAAATTCAATACAGCTATGATATCTTTAATTAGTTTGTTTCTGCAGGCCTTGTCTTGATATGAATGACAGCCCCTACCATATTGCTTCATGAATGTGGCAGAAGAAAGTTTCCATATGAGGTTTTTTCCCTATTTTTCTTGCGTAAATTGGATCCTGGGTTGACATCTGTGGAGCTCTTTTTCACTGACTCAGTCTTCAATACACTGGGAGGCTATCTACTGCCATTTTGAATTTAGAACAGTTTGCTAAAGTACAGTTGCCACTTAACACTTACCATCTCCTCCAGGTTTCACTGCTCTTTTCTTTTGACCTTGTGCACAGAATGATAATCAAGATCAAGTATTAAAGGTGGAATGATAAAGTGATGTTGGAGTTTTCCTGTTGTTTGGAGTTTTTTGTTTGTTTTGTTTTTCTTTTTACTCTGCAAGCAGGCAGGATTTTGCTTCTACTCTTTTGTCTCTGCAGTCAGCCTGGATTCACAGCAAATCTGCTTGTTCTGAGGCAGAGCTCTTTCTCTCTCCACTCTTATTGCTGATGCATCAGAGGAGAACAATTTCCTTTCAGGAGTAGAGACTTCCGCAGTCCTTCCCAATGCCAATTCTGAGCAATCCCTTTTTCTTCTTTTTTTTCCCCCACTTACTGAGACTGTTCTTTGCCCTGAACTTGAAAGAGTTTCTACTTTTATCCTCTCAGATCAGTATACAACACAAATCTATGTAATTGTCTATTAAAAATCTTTAATTTCCTCTGTTCACTCTGCATTCAAGAATATTGGAACTGGGAGCCATCTTAATTTTGGCTCCTTTTAACAGTTCCCTTAAGAGAAAGGTGAACGCTTGAGGATTTTGGAGCCTAACAGTGCACTTTCATGTGGTATAAAGAGATCACTTTTTTAAGTTAGCTTTTTCTGGGGTTTTTGAAATCACATTATATAGAAGTTTATTTAGCTCGTCACTTTTGGCAATCTCAAATCAAATTATTTCTTCTATAAACGAATGAACCATCATCAGTAAACAAAACGCTTTATTATACTGTCATTATTGAGAAAAAAATGTCTAAAAAAAACATTGCAGAAGAGTTTCACAGTAGTTCTTTGGACGACAGTAACAGTCTGAAAGGAAAGATCAATTTAATCTAATACATCTTCTTCATGCAACTTAGTAGACTGCAGACTAAGACAATGTTTTGATTACAAAAAATCAGTCAGTTTAAAATCAATCTGTCATAGCTTTTTACAGTGCTAAAGAATGGTACAGTAGCTATTATTTTGTAGAATGCTTTTGCAGATTTATTTGATGAGTTATCAGGCTCAAGCTCAGGAAACAGCTTAAGCTTTAATTTGTGGAGTGGATATGCATTGATAAATTGCCTAACTGTAGAGTACTGATACCAAAGCTTTTCTCTGAGACCTTGAGAAACAGACCTTTAAAGTAGATCTGCCAGCACCTGTCTATAAACTAAGCACACTTTATCTAAGTCTACTCTGCCTTCGAGGAGTTCATTTAAGCAAAGCTCCCCCGACCTCAGCCCCAAGTCTTTACTATTCTGACAACTCATTTTCTTAGACCGAACAAGGAAGTGTCTGCTCCACAGCACTTTGCAAAATCCACCGTCTCTGGAAGCGTTCAAAAACCATGTAAATGAGGCCCTCAGTGACATAGTTTAGTGGTGATCTTGGCAGTCCTGGAGTAATGATTGGACTTGATCCTAAAGGTGTTTTCCAACTGAGTTGATTCCATAATTCTATGTTTGTTTCTGTAATATAATCTCTTTCCTAAATGTCTCTGCCTGACCTGATGTGCAACAGCAAAGAAAATACAGATTCTCCATCACTGCTATTTAGCTTCACCTTAGGAGGAACATAATTGAATAATTCATGAAAACTATCATATTCACCAAAACCATTTTTTTTTTTCTCTGTATGTAAGTGGGTGAAAGAAATTTAGGATGGTTTAAATTTGCAAAACTTTGCCCTACTGCTACACTGTGGTGCTGCATATCCATAAATCAGTTTAGGTATGAGGACTAGGCTAGATTAAGTAGCATCCAGTTTTTTTGGGCTTGCTAGCTTAGAATTGTCTCTATGACACACTACTGTATGGAACTTTGATGTATTCCAAGTCATATTCAGCCTTATTCACTGCTCCCTCATGCTTCATAGTACTGCCAGAGCAGAAAGAATTACATGCTTAAACTGAAGTTTAGAAGAAAAAAAAAAAAAATAAAAAAAAAGAGAGATAGACATAAAGCTTACATGAAAATTAGATGAATTTGCTTCTCTTGCTCTACTTACTAGCTGTAATTATAATTTCACACTGTTTATGTACAGAAGCAATGCCTGTTGGATCATATTAACTTGCATGTAGAACTATAAGCAATCAAATCCTATTAATTTCAGAGGATTCTTTTAGGGGAATCTTTAGTTGTTGCAAATTAATGAAACATTTTCTGACAACACTAGCAAAAAGAAATGGTATTAAGACCAAAATTCGTAAGCATAAGCAAAAGAAGGGAAAAGAACTAGTAGCATAGCTCTCTTAAAAATTAAAGGCATTTGCCTTCAACAACTGCGGCCAACTGAAAATTGAGTTAAATTAGTATTAGTCCTCTACCATAAATTACAGGATCAACACAATATAATTCCACTGCAGAGCAGAAGGAAAAAATCTGCTAGCCAGAACAGCACTCAAGCCAGTTCCCCAGAGGCTCCTATATATCCTTGAACCATGCCTTGCTTTCACAATTGTTTCAAGCATTTAATTTCTTCTAGAAATTTAGGTCTGCAAAAATAAACGTAACGGAAAAAAAAAAAAAAAGGCACTCAAAAAAACCCAAACAGCACTATATTGACAGAGCTGAAGTAAAGCATGTTTTCATGACTGACTTCTGAAGTGTACTCATTTTGTCTGGAATAGATTTTCTTCATAGTAGCTGGTATGGGGCCACATTTTCTGATTTCATGATGAAAACAGTGTTGTCTGTTCACATCGATTTTTTTAGTTATTGCTGAACACTGGTTGCACATCATCAAAGTCTTATCTGCATCCCGTGCTGCCCTGACAGCAAGTCACCTGAGGTTACACAAGAAACTGGGTGCCACATAGCTGGATCAGCTGATCCCAAATAAGAAAACGTACATCCCATGACAAATGACATCATGCTCAGGACTAAAAGATGCAAGGAAGAAGGAGGAAGGGGGGATGATCATTTGATGGTGTTTGTCTTCCTAAGTAATCTTTACATGTTGTGGAGCTTTCCTGGACATGGCTGAACACCTCCCTGCCCATGGGAAGTAATGAATCAGTTCCTTATTTTGCTTGCTCATGTATGCTGCTTTTGCTCTCCCTATTAAGCTGTCTTTATCTCAACCCACAAATTTTCTCAATTTTAGCCTTATGATTATGTTCCTCACTCCAATAGCTAGGGTTTAAAAGAAAAGCTTAATTTTTAGAGAAACATAACCCTCTGGGTAAAATTTAGAGTTAATAAGAATATTTTGCAAATACTGAGAATTGTTTCAATGATTACTTGTCACCCTGGTTAGCACATATGGTCAGTAGCCCTATATGGTTAGCTTTAATTTGCCTTTGAAAAATATTTTTTATTTTATGGGCAAGCCAGACTTCTATTTTCTTCACAGACAAGGACAGGATAAAACTATTTCCTAAATTTTGTAATGACTGCCTGGCTGAACGTTACTTTTCATACACAAAGTGCTGTGATTAAATTTTCACACTTGCTAAGCTGCTGTGGTGATAGGTTTGTACTCAGCAGCTGTCTCTAGCACCACTGCCAGAGTATCTCACATGGAGCACTTCCTAGGAACAATCTCCGTGACCAGAGAATCATTTCTGATCTCCCTAACTGCATAGGCAACTGTGGTCACTTATCTGGGACCTCCTCTCCAAAATTAGAATGCATCAGACTAAAAAAGCTGTGCTGCACAAGCAAAGCTGAAGTTCCAAATTGAATGAATTTCTAGAAACTAAAGGTTATTTCTATACCTCAGCAACATAAATAGGCCTTTCAGATAAACCTCTTCTTCATTTTTTCATTACAACTGACTCATTTTTTAAGAGGTTCCTCAAAATCTTTTCAGGATTTTGGATTTCTTTCCTGTGTTCTGGATTTTCCTCTATTTGTTTCTGTTGTGGTTGTTTAGGGTTTTTTTGCAGATGAAAAATTCTGATTCCAATTTTGAGATTCAATTTGTCAAAAGATAAATAACCTCCTTTCTCTTGCTTTCAGCTTTTAAATAGCTGAATAAATAACTCGGCTGCAAATCAAGCTCTCAGGAAACTTTCCAGGGGAAAAAAAAAATCACCACTGTAGCTCTCTTGTTCTCTTTAAAAATACCTATTCAGTAATTTATTATTTTTTTAAATGGCTATCTCATCCAGAGAGACAACGCTGTATTCTTTTGTTTAGTGCATGACACTTAAGACAATAATACAGTAAAAACAAGTGTTGAAATTTATGATTAACTGATGTTTCCTAGATTTCTACATCCATATAGGTGTTTGCAATGTCATCCTATCCTCTTTGTGATGATGGCTTACTTCATAACCAAATTGGTTTCTGACAGTTCCACACTCCCTTGAATCCTGGTATTGGAATGCTTTCTGAATCTACTCAAGGGTTTTCTAGAGCAAGCTCCCCATTCAATAGTTTATTTGAATACAACTGACTTAAAATTGTCAAAATCCTCTATCTTTGTCAGACCAGATGATGTCAAAGACTCCCTGTTTCATAATGGCTTTTCAGTCTTTGTTAAATTTACCAAATCAATATCCATTCCTGTCAATTGTACATCACTCAAAACTGATTTCACATTGAAATAAATTAAAGATAACATTTCATGTTTGGAACATTAGCGTAATGACAGATTGCTTAGGATGATTTTGCAGTCATTTTTTTAATTATTATTTTCTAATAACTATTGAATATTGGTATTTGTTTGCATGTCTACCTTATATATTTAAAATGAACTTCCTTCTGTCCCTAAGCATCAGTACTGAAACTCAGCTTCCAAATACCATATTTGGCAACCACACAATGCACCAAGGATTTCTCCAGAGATTCTTAAGACAGAATATAATGTTATGATTTATAGGCTCTTCCTGTCCATCTATACATTCAGGTACTACATACTATATTAGACAAGTGAGTTGGAAATAAAAAAGCAGTCAGAATGCTCTATGCCAGTTTCCCACAATGTGCAAGCTCTTTTCAGCATATTAGTTTTTTGTAATTAAAACTACTCTCAGTTTGAAAACTGGAGGTCAAATTCATCTGACCAGATGTGAATTTCTACAGGTCTACCACTATACAAGATAGCCTGGCCACAGAAGAGAAAAGTTGCAAGCCATGAGTAATGCTACCCTAGAGCAAATATTTGAAATCTTACACATAAATACTTTAGAAACGCCTTCTTTTACTCCACTGGCATGGGAGAAATCTATATTGTAAGCACTAGAAATTATGTTAAGTGAAGCTCCCTACACCCTACATTCACATTGAAGGTTTTTTGTGGTTTTTTTTTTTTTTTTCTTCAGTGTTTTTAACAATTTCAGGGCGTAGTTAGACTTGCTTTTGTTTAGTAAGTCTTGTTCAAGACTTTGTCAATCTTGCTCAAGATTTTGTCTTTGAAGATTCACCTTACACAATGAATTTAGAATTTCAGAGACTGCAGATGTCTTTCAGAAGGGACGATAAATGAAACTGTATTATTTGACTAAGTCAAATACAAATTTAAAGCAGATGGAAGCATTTAGCAAAGTGACACTCCTTTAAAAAAATGGTTTTCATCTAAGACCTCCAAGCATCACATGTCTTAATCGCCAAAGCATCACATGAAACAGCGATTAAAGGAGATCAGTTTATCCTAACTGGGACTCAAAAATGATCATCAGTCATACCCCAGCACTCCTGATTTGCACAGTCTTATTAGACAATAAGCTCAGCAATCAAGCTTCATCTTTGGTCTTTTCTTCATAACAATATGAAAGCAACCCTACAATTTTGAGCCAGACAGCTGACAAGAGCGCAGAAATCATTCCGCCTCCAAGAAAAGCTATTGGCGCATCACATGGCAGATTTCCAAGGTTTTCGGTAGCACACATTTCTAGAGGTTCAAAAATGTCCTTTATTCTAAGAAGGCCAGTAGCACTTTTTCATATCTGAGAGACTGCTGAATTTGAATACCTATCTGGGACTTAGCATGAGATGACAAATTAAAGGAAAGAAATGTGTGGTTTACCAAATAGAACAATGTTCACATTTAGTTGCTGTGCTTTCAATCTACAACAATGAAAAAAAAATAATTGGAAGTTTATCATTGCAGCTCCAAGCTACAGATTTAATACAAAGGGCATTTTTTAAGACTATCCTTATTTATTAATCTTGTTTTAAATTATGCAGTTTTCTGCACTTCCAATTTAACTTACCAGTATTCATTTATCACTGTAGGGCATCATGGACAGTTGCAAACTAAAGATCCAACTGGATATTGCAGACGTGCACAGAAATATAATGTTGCCCTGGGTTGCAGATATAGTCTAATTTTGGCTGATGTGTACATACTTGAGCTTGGTTGGTTGTTCTTCGATAATTATTGGCTGATCTTTAAAATAATACTGATCTGAATCCTTTATTTGTCATATGTTTTTTTCTACATTGTATTTTACCTTTCATCCCACATGAGTTATTTTTGTCTAGCTATGAAACTATCATGAATACTTTGCTTTTTTATGTTTATTGAGGACCAATCTTCTAAATCTATTTTTTTTCCAGAAAGGCAATCCCCATGTCTCAGTGTCTATCATGTTACCTGATCTTTTGTGCAAGGCATAAGCCAAAGAAATTGAGAAGTCTTTCTGCTTTGCCGCACTACTCATTTATGAACTGTGCTTGTCATTTGCTTGTGTGAGAGATCTACAGATAGCAAGCAGCAAAAGGTCTAAAACAGAGATCCAGTGCAGAACAGGTACAGCAGCAAATCCCCTAGAAAGATTAATGATTTTACAATTTCAAATTTTATATATTTCTGATCAAGGCAAAAAAATTTTATCATAAATTATGCGGGTAAAATGGCTGTACATGAATAATAGTAGATAGCAGAGGAATGCTGCTGGGAAAGTTTTGGGGAGTATTGTAGGGAGAACTCGGCAAGATAAGAAGGAAGAAAGAAGCATCCAATCAAGGCAACCGGCGAGGCAGATATCAACCAGTGAAGAAGTGAAAGTACCCACGTTGGTGGTGTCAACTAACCAATTGTATTAACCGCTCATACATGTGGGGACTTTGGATAGCCTATATCAACCCTGGACCTTCTGGAAATAGATGATTTTGTTTCCTAACCAGAAACAGGGTCCGTGCCTTATTCTCCACAGGTACCTCTTACAATCAGAACAGATTCAATCAAAATAGAAGTTTGGCATTTTGTAAGTATTGGCATTGTGGAATTTAATTTTATTTAAAATACAGCCGTTTAAAAGATGATGTAATGCTACTATTTGTGAAAAAAAAAAAAAAAAAAAAAAAAAAAAATTGCAGGTTTTTTTGTGTAGGTAAACAGAAAAGCCCTAGTTTCTGTAGGCAGCTCCACAGTCTTCCTATCTGCTGATCATTCAATGAATTTTAAAATTATTTCATTTTCATCTTTTTCTTCACTACTGATCCATTTTTTTTTTTTAGTTGCTATACATCATCCTATTGCCACTGTTAAAAAGATCATTTAATCCTTGCAAAAAAAGAAAATTTACTTCGGGTTAATTTTCTATTCCAGATTAAAAGAATGTTCTAAATATATGAAATTGATGTGTGTCATCTTTTAAAAGACTGAAAGAATAAACTTACATTCCTGTGTACTGAAGTTTGAATTAAAACTAGAACGTATACTTATCCACATGCATTTTTCTTGCGGCAATGTTCTGTTCAATTATAAAATGTATGGTAAGCTGTGCTGTCAGCTGCATCATAAACATTTTCCAGAACAATTTTGATTTATTCATAGAAACATGTGACATTTGTTTGATGTCTGAGAGCAGATTATGGCCTGTGAGACATCAGAACAGTGACAAACATATGGTCCATCCTATGTTTTGTGATATTTTAGGCAAATGACCCTCCTAGACTAATAACTTAGAGAAATATTAAGCTTGAACAAATCATACAGGAAACAGAGTAAGCCTAAAATTTCAGAAATATTATTTCTTAACTTAAGGATCTTCAAATCTTAGTATTTCTTCAAATACTTAGAAATTCCTCAAATAGATTCCCATTTGAACAGGCTCCTCCTAAATATAACCCAAAATGTTGCAGTGGTCTGTTACTGTTGGGATGCCACCACTTCACTTCAGCCATCATGTATCATCTGGTTCTGCTATAGAAAGCATTTGTAAGCAGAGCTCTACTTTCTGGTGTCTCCTTTCAGTTCAACATACTTAACTTCTCTATTCAACTTGCCTTATAGTTTCTTTTTTTTGCCATTCTCACAGAAACTTGTAATATTTACATGATTAGGATAGGTCCCCCATCAGTGCCTTTCCCCACTCCACTCCCCCCCCCCCATTTATTATTTTTTCTGATAAGCGTGTGTCATGGGTTCAGCAGTAGCAGTCATTTTTCTCCTCAGTAGCTGGTGCAGTGCTGTGATTTTGACTTTTAGGCTGGGAACAGCATTGGTAACACCAATGTTTTTAGTTATGGCTTAGTGATGTTTGGTCTGGCCAAGCACTTTCTGAGCCTCATGCTCTGCCATGGAGGAGGGGAAGCCAGGAGGAAGCAGAGACAGGACACCTGACCCAAACTGACCAAAGAGGTATTCCATATCACAGC